>BROE01000027.1:13259686-13295568 GCA_036571765.1 Plecoglossus altivelis
CCCTACACCATCACCCCTACACCATCACCCTACACCATCACCCCTACACCGTCACCCTACACCATCACCCCTACACATCACCCTACACCATCACCCTACACCATCAACCCTACACCATCACCCCTACACCATCACCCTACACCATCACCCCTACACATCACCCTACACCATCACCCTACACCATCACCCTTACAACATACACCATCACCCCTACACCATCACCCTACACCATCACCCTTACAACATACACCATCATCCCTACACATCACCCCCTACCAGCCTCTCCACTTTGAATCTAACTTTATTGACTCTGTTTCCAAGGCAGCGTGGCGTGTGTGTGTCAGAGCCAGGGGGATCTCAGGAAAGCCTTGTATGGAGACACAGAGTGTTTAACAGGACAGTTTAACTGTGTTCCTGTGGTCTACTGTCATGGCAACAGCATCAGTGTGTGTCCCTCTCAAACATGACAAGGGACACACATAAACACTGTCTGGAGTCTTCTAAGTGGGGGAGTGTGTGTCTGTGTGTGTGTGTGTGTGTGTGTGTTAGGGAGACATCGTCTGCCTGTCTTTTGTTAGGAAGCACATTCTTACTTTCATCTCTTCATTTCATCTTGCTTGCTTTCTCTTCTCACTGCTTGGTCTCTCCCTGCCTCTCCCCCCTCCCTCTCTCCCCTCTCTTCCCTCCTCTCTCTCTCCCTCTGCCACCTCCTCTCTCACTTCCTCTCTCCCCTCCTCTCACCCCTCCCTCTCCCCTCTCCTCTCTCACCTCCTCTCTCCCTCCTCTCTCCCCTCCTCTCTCCCTCCCTCTCTCCCTCTCTCCCCTCTCTCCCCTCCTCTCTCTCAGGTGACAAACTATCTGAACTGGGTGGTGAGGAACCTGGCAGATCTGGAGGTGCAGATGGCAGCAGTGAAGAAAGTCAACAGTTTCCTGACGACTCCGTCTGAGGACTATGAGGGATCTATGGGTAATGGAGTTTTCCCCCTCTAACATACTGACACACATCTCCCATGAGCCCTTGCATCTCCAGCAGTGGTCAGTCCCTGGTCCTGGTCCTGGATAAATCTCTCTCTCTCACTTTCCCTCCTTCCTTCCCTACCTCTCTCCCTCCCCTTCCCTTCCTCTCTCCCCCCTCCCTCCCTACCTCTCTGTCTTCCTCCTCCCCCCTCCCTCCCTCCCTCCCCCAGGTGTGTCGCAGGTCCCAGAGGACTGGCCCAGCCAGGGGGAGATCAAGATCCAGAACCTGTGTGTTCGTTACGACCCCCAGCTGAAGCCTGTCCTCAAACACGTCAACGCCTACATCAATCCTGGCCAAAAGGTAGCTCAGGACTTCCTGCAGGGACGGGGGCGATGCGGACCACAGAGCGCAGTGATCACATGACACAGATCACATGACACAGAGCGCAGTGATCACATGACACAGATCACATGACACAGAGAGCAGTGATCACAGGACACAGATCACATGACACAGAGAGCAATGATCATATGACACAGATCACATGACACATATTACATGACACAGATCACATGACACAGATCACATGACGCATATTACATGACACAGAGCGCAGTGATCACATGACACAGATCACATGACACAGATCACATGACACATATTACATGACACAGAGCGCAGTGATCACGTGACACAGATCACATGACACAGAGAGCAGTGATCACATGACACAGATCACATGACACAGATCACATGACACAGAGCGCAGTGATCACATGACACAGATCACATGACACAGATCACATGACACAGAGCGCAGTGATCACATGACACAGATCACATGCCACAGATCACATGACACAGATCACATGACACAGAGAGCAGTGATCACATGACACAGATCACATGACACAGATCACATGACACAGATCACAGTGATCACATGACACATATCACATGCCACATATCACATGACACAGATCACATGACACAGAGAGCAGTGATCACATAACACAGATCACATGACACAGATCACAGTGATCACATGTCAGCTACACAGCGGTCATATTTCAACTCCAGTTCAACATGTTTCAGGGGTCACAGTCATGTCCACGTTGCAGCTCCAGACACACAGAGAAAGAGGGGGGCTCCCTCACACACTCTCGTCACACGCTCTCCTCACACACTCGCTAGCTTCACACAGTCCTGTCACCCCCTCCTCCTGTGTGTGTTAAGAGGGGTGCTGGCATCTGATGTCCTATGTAGGTTGTTCTGTTGTGCATGTGTCTCGAAACACTCTCACTATTCTTTTCTCTCTATCCCTCTTGCTCTCTCTATCCCTCTTTATCCCTCTCTACCTCTCTATCCCTCTCTCTCTCTATCCATCTCTCTCCATCCCTCTCTCTGTCTCTCTCTATTCTTCTCTCTCTATCCCTCTCTCTTTCTATGATCTCCATCTATCTCTCTTTATCCGTCTCTATTCCAGCTTCTCTCTCCCTCCCCTCCCTTTCTTTTAATCTCTCTTCATCAAGAGAACAGCTTATATCTGACAAACTCAAACATCCCTCTGGTTTGCCTTTTTTTGGAGGCTAAAGTGAGGACTGGAGGGAGGGAGGGTTGAAGGGAAGGGTGAGGGGAGGAGAGGGGTGAGGGGAGGAGAGGGGTGAGGGGAGGAGAGGGAAGAGGAGCAGCCGGTTTGCTGGGAGAGAGCACTCCACTGAGATTACAATGTTTATGAAAGAATAAGAATCACTCACTTAATATATTCTCTCCCTCCCTGTATACATCTCCCTCATTTCCTCCTCCCTTTCCATAAATTCCTTCCCCTACCCCACTATCTTCCCCTCCTCTTTCCTCCCCTCCTCCTCCTCTTCCTCCCCTCCTCCTCCTCCCTCCTCCCTTCTCCCCTCCTTTCCCCTCCTCCCCTCCTCTCTTCCTCCCCTCCTCCCCTCCCCTCCTCTCTTCCTCCCCTCATCCTCTCCCCTCCTCCTCCCCCCTCCTCCCCTCCCCTCCTCCCCTCTCCAGGTTGGGATATGTGGGCGTACAGGAAGTGGAAAGTCCTCTTTGTCTCTGGCATTCTTCAACATGGTGGATATGTTTGAAGGTATGTCTCTCTCTCCCCCTCAAAGTCTGGCACTAGTCCTAGCCTGGCTAACCCTGGCTAACCCTGGCTAATCTTAGCTAAACTTGGTTAACGCTACCTAATCCTGGCTAACCCTGGCTAACCGTAGCTCACACTAGCTAACCCTGGCTAATCTTGGCTAACCAGGGCCCTGAGGGTTGCAGTTGGACTGAGAGACGTCAGATGGTTTGGTTGCATTCAGGCTGTTGTTTCCCCATAAAACGTTCATCGATTTCTGCTGCCCCAATTTTTTACCTCAGATTTTGGAGGATCTGAATTTTACCGTTCAAATTTGCGCAGTCTGAATTTTGTTCAATTTGAATTTGTACAGCGACATTTTTTATAGTATTTTTTCATTTTATTTGTGAATGTGACCTCGCCTCTCAGGAAAGATCATCATCGATGACATCGACATCTGTAGTCTTCCTCTCCAGACACTCAGATCTCGTCTGTCCATCATCCTGCAAGATCCTGTGCTGTTCAGTGGCTCCATAAGGTACAGGCACATACACACACACTCACACACACACTCACTCACACACAAACACATACACTCCACACACACACACAAACACATACAAACACTCACACACACTCACACACACACACACACACACAAACACATACACTCACACACACACAAACACATACACTCACACACACACACACACACATGCAAACACACTCACACACACTGACACACATTCACACACACACACACTCACACACAAACACATTCACACACACACTCATACACACACAAACACACACACTCATACACACACACAAACACATACACTCACACACACACACACACACTCACTCACACACACAAACACACTCACACACACAAACACATTCACATACATTCATAAACAAACACATTCACACACACTCACACACTCACACACTCACTCACACTCAGAGGAGTTTCCTGTGTTTAGTAAAACAAACAGATAAGGACCAGAACAATAAACAGAGACTTCCTCCTGTCAGAGATACCACCCTCCCTGGAGGCCCGTTACTCACTTCACATCAAACACACCTCCCTTCATTTGCAACATCATTATCCTTCACTCTGCACAACCACAGGAGAGTGGACCTTAATACTGACTGGATCCTATACACTCTCTTACACGCACATACACACACATACACACACACACACACTCTCTCACACACACACACTCACACGCACACATACACACACGCTCTCTCTCACACACACTCTCACACACACTCTCACACACGCACACACTCTCACACACACTCTCTCTCACACACACACGCACACATATACACACACACACGCTCTCTCACACACACACACACACTCTCTCACACACACACACACACACACTCACATGCACACATACACACACGCTCTCTCTCACACACACTCTCACACACACTTTCACACACGCACACACTCTCACACACACTCTCTCTCACACACACACGCACACATACACACACACACGCTCTCTCTCTCTCTCTCTCTCTCACACACACACACACACACACACACACACAGGGTCTTCTACTGAGCTAAAACATCCCATAATATTAGTGGAGTGGACCTGCTACCACTTGATCTTCCATCAAAGGCTCGTCTAGTGAGCTAAACACATCCCATAATATCAGGGGAGTGGATCAGAGGAGACCTCTGTTGGCAGGGTTACGACAGGCTCAGATAACTGCTTCTGTGTTTGTTATGAGAGAGAGAAAGAGCTTGTCCTGTTTGTTTACATGGAGTTTGTATTTCCATGAAGAAGACAGCTGCCTCACCAGCCAGCTAGTTGCCGTAGCGATGTTTACACGAAGAGACTGAGGTCTCAGACGACTGGTTCTTACAATAACTGTAACTGAAAGGAGTTAAAGACTGTGGCTAAAAGCCACTGTTTATCTACGGCTGCGCTAATGCTAACCTCGGCCATTGTTTATCTATTGCAGCGCTAATGCTAACATGGACCCATGTTGGCAGCGCTAATGCTAACCAATGCCATTGTTTATCTATTGCAGCGCTAATGCTAACCAATGCCATTGTTTATCTATTGCAGCGCTAGTGCTAACATAGTACACTGTCTATAGCAGTGCTAAGCTAGGAGATGTTTGTGAATGACAGTACAAATGCTAACATAGTCCATAGTTGGCAGTGCTAATGCTAATTTAGAACTCTCTATATCTATGGCAGTGCTAGTTCTAACCCAGACCATTGTTTATCTATGACAGCGCTAATGCTAACCTATGCCTTTGTTTATCTAGAGAGAGACAAAGAGTTGCGTGTGAGAGAAAATGAGAGATGTCTGTGTGTGTGTGTGTGTGTGTGTGTGTGTGAGAGGGAGAGAGAGAGAGAGCGAGAGGGAGAGAGAGAGAGAGGGGGAGGGAGAGAGAGAGAGAGAGTGAGAGAGAGGGAGAGGGAGAGAGAGAGGGAGAGTGAGAGAGAGGGAGAGGGAGGGAGAGAGAGAGAGAGAGGAGGAGGCGAAGGGAGGAGAGAGATAGACGGGAGGGGGAGAGAGAGAGAGTCTGGGGAGAAGAGAGAGAGAGGAGGGAGAGAAGAGAGAGAGAGAGACCGAAGTAGAGAGGAAGAGAGGAGAGAGAGAGAGAGAGAGAGCAGAGAGAGAGCAGAGAGAGGAGAGAGAGAGGAGGAGGTAGAATGCGAGGGTCGTGTGCCTGAATCGAGTTAAGAAGAATAGGAGACTCAGCCAATCTCCACCGACACATGTTACCCAACCTCTATGTCCCTTCCTCTCTCTCTCTCTCTCTCTCCCCTCCCCTCTTCTCTCCACTCCTCTCTCGCCTCTTCACCTCTCTCTTCACCTCTCTACTCTCTCAGGTTCTCTACTCCTTCTCTCTCTCTCTCACATCTCTCTTCTCTCTCTCTGCTCTCTCCTCCCTCTCTCTCCCTCTTCACCTCCTCTTCTCTTCTCCTCTTCTTCTTCTCCTCTCCTTTCTTCTCTCTCTCTCTCCTCCCCCTCCCGCGGTCTCTTCAACTCTCCTCTTCTCTCTCCTTCCACTCTCCTCCCGTCATCACCTCTCTCTCCTCTTCCTCCCCCTCTCATCTCTCCCCATCTACCCCTCTCTTCTCTCTTCTCTCTCTCTCCCTCGTCCCCTCTCTCTCCCTCTCAACACACACACACAAACAAAAAAAACATTCAGCGACTGCACCCACCCCCACCCCCCATTCACACACACACACTCTCTCTCTCCACTCTCTCTCTCTCTCCTCTCCTCCTCTCCTCTCCCTCTCTCTCTACCTCCCTCTCCTCTCCCCCTCTCTCTCTTTTTTTTCTTTCTTTCTTTCTGTTTTTCTTTCTGTTTTTCTTTCTCTCTTTTTCTTTCTATCCCTCTCTCTCTATCCTCTCCATTCTCTCTCTCCTCTCTCTCTCTCTCCCCCTCTCTCTCTCCCCTTCTCTCCCCCTCTCTCTCTCCCTCCCTCTCTCCCCTTCTCTCTCTCTCTCCCCTTCTCTCTCCCCTTCTCTCTCCCTATCTCTCTCTCTCTCTCCCCTCTTTTCCCCCTCCATCTCTACATCTTGCTCCCTCTCTCTCTTCTCTCTTGTGACTCTTCATTTACAGCACATTATATGAAAGATGGATCTGTACTGTAAGACCAAATATGTGTCTCTCTGTCCCCACAACTGTGAGACTGTCCTCTGGTCCTCACCCAGACTGACCCAGACAGTCTCTCCTGTCTCTGGTCCTGACAGACCAACTCCTCAGTCTCTCCTGTCTGGTCCTGACTGACACAGACTAACTCCTCAGTCTCTCTGTCTGGTCCTGATACAGACTAACTCCTCAGTCTCTCCTGTCTGGTCCTGACTGATACAGACTAACTCCTCAGTCTCTCTGTCTGGTCCTGACAGACTAACTCCTCAGTCTCTCTGTCTGGTCCTGACAGACTAACCCCTCAGTCTCTCTGTCTGGTCCTGACAGAATAACTCCTCAGTCTCTCTGTCTGGTCCTGATACAGACTAACTCCTCGGTCTCTCCTGTCTGGTTCTGACTGACACAGACTAACTCCTCAGTCTCTCTGTCTGGTCCTGACAGAATAACTCCTCAGTCTTTCCTGTCAGGTCCTGATACAGACTAACTCCTCAGTCTCTCTGTCTGGTGCTGATACAGACTAACTCCTCAGTCTCTCTGTCTGGTCCTGATACAGACTAACCCCTCAGTCTCTCCTGTCTGCAGGTTTAACCTGGACCCTGAGCGCACCTGTACGGACGATCGTCTGTGGGAGGCGCTGGAGATCGCCCAGCTGAAGAACATGGTGAAAGCTCTGCCTGGGGGCCTGGGTACGTCAGAGTGTGTGTGTGTGTGTGTGTGTGTGTGTGGTGAGTGTATGTGTGTGTGTGTGTGTGTGTGTGTGTGTGGTGAGCGTGGTGTGGTGTGCTGTGTGTGTGTGCTTGTGAATGATATATTCTAATATAACCGTGCGTGTGTGTACACGCCATGGTGACAGAGGGAGGGAAGAACTTCAGCGTGGTGTGTGTGTGGTGAGCGTACTACCAGCTCTGACATAGTTATGTTTCAGATGCCATGGTGACAGAGGGAGGGGAGAACTTCAGCGTGGGCCAGAGGCAGCTGTTCTGTCTGGCCCGCGCCTTCGTCAGGAAGAGCAGCATTCTCATCATGGACGAGGCTACTGCCTCCATCGACATGGCAACCGTGAGCTCACTTCCTGTCGCCAGCCTAGGCTGAGACGATGACATCATTAATCGTGGGACCAGTAGTCACCTGTTCACCTGTTCACCTGTTCACCTGTTCACCTGTTCATGTTCTGCTCTCTGCCTTCTCCACCTCAGGAGAACATCCTACAGAAGGTCGTCATGACAGCGTTTGCAGACCGCACGGTGGTCACCATTGCAGTAAGTCTTGGTGTCATGCTGGTTTACAGACCAGAGGGTGGAGAGATACTCTGTAGAGAGGAGTGTGATCTGTCTCTCTCTACATCAGTCACTAGAGAGAGACACAGTGCAACACATGGTCTGGCTTTCTGATTCTCCTGATATCCTACTGTCCTCTTCCCTATCTCCAGTCTCCCGCTTGTCTCCAGTCTCTCTCCTATCTGATGTCTCTCCCCTTTTCTCTTCTCTCTCTCTGTCTCTCTCATCTCTCTCCTCTCTCTCTCATCTCTCTCTCATCTCTCTCTCCTCTCTCTTCTCTCTCTCTCTCTCTCTCTCATCTGTTTCCTCTCTCTCCTGAAGTCTGTTCTGGAGTTCTGTTCTGGACTCTTCTAGTTGTATTTCGTTTCTCTGAACCTCCTTACGACCTCCCTTCCTTCTCCTTTCCCTTCCTTGTCCTTGTCTCTCTTCCCTCTTTCATTCATTCTCCTCTCTCTTTCTCTCCAACCTGTTCTGTGCGTCTGAATCCTGTCCTGCTACCCCATCTCTCCTTCCTCCTCTCCCTCCCTCTCTCCTTCCCTCTCTCCTTCCCTGTCTCCTTCCCCGTCTCCTTCCCTGTCTCCTTCCTCCCTGTTTCCTCCTCTCCTTCCCTGTCTCCTTCCCCATCTCCTTCCCTCTCTCCTTCCTCCCTGTTTCCTCCTCTCCCCCCCTGCCCTCCACCCTGTCACCCCAGCACCTGGTGTCCTCCATAGTGGAGGCGGAGCAGGTTCTGGTGTTCTCCAATGGGATCTTAGTGGAGTGTGACTCTGCCAATCAGCTGCTAGCTCAGCAGGACAGCCTCTTCAGTGAGTTAGTAAGGACCAACAAGTAGTTCCGGCCCCGCCTCCCAGGTTGCCATGGCGACCATGCACCGGTTGGTACCGCCTGCATGCAGCTGTCTGGTGTGGTGATGGTGGGGGAAGTGGTGTCTGAACGCATGCAACCGGTGTTCCATTCCATCAGGCCAAGATCAGGTCTGATTGGTAACAGCCATGGTGTGTGTGTGTGTTTCTCCTGTGGTAACCGTGGGAACCATGGTGTGTGTAATTGTCTTTCCTGTCGTAACCGTGGGAACCGTGGTGTGTGTAATTGTCTCCGCTGTGGGAACCACGCTGTGAGCGGTCTTCTCTCCTGCGGTAACCTTGGTAACCACGGTATGTGTGTGTGTGCGGTCTTCCTCAGCATCGGGTCCACACCATCCTGACGGCAGACCTGGTGATCGTGATGAAGAGAGGAAACATCCTGGAGTCTGGCCGTCCTGACAAGCTGCTGGAGCAGGAGGACGGCATGTTCGCCTCCTTCGTCCGCGCGGACATGTAGCCCCGCCCCCTGCGTGGAGGCCATGCCCCTGGCATGGAGGCCACGCCCCCGTCACGGAGGCCCATCGCTCATCAATAAGACTGCTTGTCCAGACGTCAGTCAGTTCATCTGTCCATCCGGAGCTCCTCCACATGGCTTTATACTCCCCGATGTGCTGTTTAACTCTTTTGACTGTCGATCATCAATACACTGATTGATTGGTGGATTGGTCGACCTTTTGAGGTACTTTAAGGCCTATGGTGCTTTTATATGCATAAGCCTTTACTGTATTTGTTTTAAAATGACATCTAATCTAGTTATATATGTAAACATATTCTTCTATATCTAACCTGTGATCTGTTGAAGTGTGCAGGAGTGTGTGGTTCTGTGTTCTGCTGGGTTCTGGAAGCTTATGTCGGGCTGTGAGAGTGTGTGTGAGAGAGTGAGTGTGAATCTGTGTGTGTGTGTGTGTGTGTGTGTGTGAGTGTGAGAGAGTGTGAGTGTGTGTGTGAGAGTGTGTGAGTGTCCATCTGTGTGTGTGTCACGCCCTTGTTTACCTGTATCCTCTCTCTCTCTCTCTCTCTCTCTCTCTCTCTCTCCCTCTCTCTCTCCATCCCTCTCCCTCTCTCTCTCCCTCTCTCTCCATCTCTCTCCCTCTCTCTCTCCCTCTCTCTCCATCTCTCTCTCTCTCTCCCTGTTCCTTCCTCTGCTAACCACTGTTCATAAACACAGCTGTGGGTTAACACAGGCCATGTAGTACGAGTCACACTTTCACACAACCTAGGGGGGAGGAGTCTTGTCACTGTCCTGCTGAAACCAATCTACACTGTCCTGCCAAACCAGGTTTACCCTTAACACCTCTGCTATGCTTGTGTCTCCCCATACACACACCACCACTAGAGAGGGAGAGAGGAGGAGAGAGGGAGAGGGAGGGAGAGGGGGGGAGAGAGGAGGAGAGAGAGAGGAAGAGACAGAGTGGGAGAAGGGGAGAGAGAGGAAGAGAGAGAGGAAGAGAGAGAGGGGGAGAGAGAGAGGGGGAGAGAGGGAGAGGGAGGGAGAGAGAGGAAGAGAGAGAGGAAGAGAGAGGGAGAGAGAGAGAGAGGAGGAGAGAGAGAGAGGAAGAGACAGAGTGGGAGAGACAGAGTGGGAGAAGGGGAGAGAGAGGAAGAGACAGAGGATGAGAGAGAGGAAGAGAGAGAGAGGGGGAGAGAGGGAGAGGGAGGGAGAGAGAGGAAGAGAGAGAGGAAGAGAGAGAGGAAGAGACAGAGGAAGAGACAGAGGACGAGAGAGAGGAAGAGACAGAGGAAGAGAGAGAGGAAGAGAGAGAGGGGGAGAGAGAGAGGGGGAGAGAGGGAGAGGGAGGGAGAGAGAGGGGGAGAAGAGGAGAGAGCTGCTTAAAGCAGCACAGGAGTCTGATCCCAGATCAGATTATTCCTCTTGATTTAACTCTTTGGTTGTGGATGAAAAGCTGCCATTCTGTCCCCTGTGTTCATACTTTAGCCCCTGATATAGCGACTTTTATTTAAACTACAATATTACACACTATCTACAAACCCTCTCCCTTTACAAACCCTCTCTCTTTACAAACCCTCTCCTTTTACAAACCTTCTCCCTTTACAAACCCTCTCCCTTTACAAACCCTCTCTCTTTACAAACCCTCTCCCTTTACAAACCCTCTCCCTTTACAAACCCTCTCCCTTTACAAACCCTCTCCCTTTACAAACCCTCTCCCTTTACAAACCCTTATCCTTCAACTATGCAAACTGTCACCTGCATTTCTACTTAATTTTCACTTTCTCTGTCTTTGTGCAACTTATTTTCTCCTGCCACACTTTGTTTAATGATTAAGGTTATCATAGATATGTGTTTGTCTTAAGTGTCTACTTCATATCATACTTATCCTCGGTATTTTTTAGTCAACCGTCAACTCGAATATCAAGACATTATAGCGTGCCTATCTTTTATACACTTGAAATGTTAATAAAAAAGCTTTGAGTGAGAAGTGCCTCTGTTGTTGACTGTACATCCCATAATCATCTGAAGAAGCCGCGGACTGTAGAGAACGTTTAATTGCTTAATAGCGACATCTTTTGGTTATACCGTATAATGACCGCAATACAGTTCTTAAGTAGCTATTAAAAAGGCAAACAGTTTGTAACGTATACTAAGACACTAAAGTCACTTCTTGGAGCTCTAAGTTTAGTACAACGATGTTATTTTATACGTATTTTCCCGCATTTTCATTTGTGAACAGATGCTGGATAAAGTGACACAATTTTAAAACACGTGGCCATCGGATGTAGTTAATATTTCACTTACAATATCCTATAAACTAACGGAAAAACAAAAACACTTTAAAGGGAATAAATTCAGGACTTTCAAGTTCGTTGAACCGAGCAGCGGCACCCGCCCAGGACAGCTCGCCTACGTCAACAGAAGTTGGGATGCGCCCTGCTCGAGCAGAAACATTCCCTGTCCGGTTTTCCCTCAGTACAATTTATTGGAAGTGACATTTGAGGAGTCCGAGGGCACACGCAGAGGTTCCCGGCAAATATTTTCCCAGGTGAAACGTCATACATTTGAAAGTCTTCCTTAAAAAAAAAGTCATGGTCCAGCGAAGGTGACAGAATTACGCACGACGCTGAGACTTAGAAAAACTTTTAACTTCCATCCCAAATGCGGTGAGATGTACAGAAGATGTTGGCGAGAAAGAGTATAATCCCGGAGGAGTTCGGTGTGCCGGGCCTCGCATCGCGGATTCACCGCAAACCCGTGTTCAGAGACCGGGTTAACAAAGCCCGCTTCATCGCCAAGAGCGGCTCCTGCAACTTGGCGCACAAGAACATCCGCGAGCAAGGTCGCTTTCTGCAGGACGTATTCACCACTCTCGTGGACCTGAAATGGCGCTTCACGCTCGTGATCTTCACCATGACGTTCTTGTGCAGTTGGCTTCTGTTCGCCATGGTCTGGTGGCTCGTGGCCTTCGCGCACGGAGATCTGGACAGCAAAGCCAGCGTTGAACAATGCGTCACAAACGTCAAGTAAGTGATGGTGAACTAACTAGCAAAACAAAGGATGGTTAGATGAGGGTTCATTTCCAAGTATTTTATTCCAGGTGAAAAGTTGACGTAAAATTAGACGCTGTCTGAACGCACATCCTTGGTTGGCTCAGTCTTGTGCTCTGTAGACAGAGTTTACCATTGTACCTATGCTGCTGTTCTGTGATTATGACAGTAATGTAGATGCGATATTAGACTCCTTTCTCACTAGAGAGACACCAAAGAGGCGGTGATGTGGAGACCATTTCGGTTTCATCTGAAACAGTCTCTCTCTCCTCCCTCCCCCCCCTCTCTTTCTCCCCCCCATCCCACTTTCCTTCCGCAATCAATCGATTCCATCTTTCTCTCCCACCCTTTGTAAAACAACTTCAACATGAACTTCCTCCCATCTTTGCCAATTCCTCCTCCATCCTGAACCTCGACAACCATCTTCCCCACTCATCTACCGCCCCCCCGTAACCCTCGGCAACCACTGTCACCCTGTCTTCCCCTCCCCTCCCCTCCCTCCTCCCCCCCCAGGTCCTTCACATCAGCCTTCCTCTTCTCCATTGAGGTCCAGGTGACCATTGGTTTCGGTGGCCGCATGATCACAGAGCACTGCCCGGACGCCATCGCCGTGCTCATCCTGCAGAACATCGCTGGCCTCATCATCAACGCCATCATGTTAGGCTGCATCTTCATGAAGACAGCTCAGTCTCACCGCCGCGCCGAGACCCTCATCTTCAGCCGGCAGGCCGTCATCGCCGTGAGGAACAACCGGCTGTGCTTCATGATCCGCATCGGAGACCTGAGGAAGAGCATGATCATCGGGGCGGCGGTGCGCCTTCAGGTGGTGAGGAGGACCACCACGCCAGAGGGAGAGATCATCCCCATTCATCAGATCGACGTGCAAACGGAGGGAGACGTGGCGTGCAACAGCGTCTTCCTGCTCGCCCCGCTCATCATCTGTCATGTGATCGACAAGAACAGGTGAGAGGAGGGAGGTGCTGGGGGGAGGAGAGAGGTGCTGGGGGTAGGAGAAAGGTGCTGGGGGAAGGAGAGAGATGCTGGGGGGAGGAGAGAGATGCTGGGGGTAGGAGAGAGATGCGGGGGGTAGGAGAGAGATGCTGGGGGTAGGAGAGAGATGCGGGGGGGAGGAGAGAGATGCGGGAGGGAGGAGAGAGATGCTGGGGGTAGGAGAGAGATGCTGGGGGTAAGAGAGAGATGCTGGGGGTAGGAGAGAGATGTTGGGGGTAGGAGAGAGATGCTGGGAGTAGGAGAGAGATGCTGGGGGTAGGAGAGAGATGCTGGGGGTAGGGGTATTGAGACGGGTGGGAGGAGAGAGATGCTGGGGGTAGGAGAGAGATGCTGGGGGTAGGAGAGAGATGTTGGGGGTAGGAGAGAGATGCTGGGGGTAGGAGAGAGATGTTGGGGGTAGGAGAGAGATGCTGGGAGTAGGAGAGAGATGCTGGGGGTAGGAGAGAGATGCTGGGGGTAGGGGTTGAGACGGGTGGGAGGAGAGAGGGAGAGGAGAGATAATATTTAGAGAGGGGCTTGATTCCAAGAGATTTAATTCTCTCTCTTCCTCACGCTCTCTCTCTCCCCATCCTCACTTCTCTTCTCCCATCTGTCTCTTCCTCTCACCCTTTCCCTCCTACCTCCCTCCCTCCTCCTCTCTCTCCTCCTTCTCCTCTTCCCTCCTCTCTCTCCTCCCCTCCTCTCTCACCACCTCTCTCCTCCCATCTCACTCTCCCACTCTCTTCTCTCCCACATCCCTCCTCTCCTCTCTCCTCCTCCTCTCAACCCTCTCCCTCTCCCTGCCTCTCTCTCCCTCTCTTCTCCTCCCCTCCTCTCTCACACCCCTCCTCCCTCCTCCCCAGCCCCTTGTACGACCTGTCGGCTATGGAGCTTCAGTGCAGTGACCTGGAGGTGATCGTAATTCTGGAGGGCGTGGTGGAGACCACGGGCATCACCACGCAGGCACGCACTTCCTACGTCACCGAGGAGATTCAGTGGGGTCACCGCTTCGTTCCCATAGTAACGGAGGAGGAGGGCGTGTACTCGGTGGACTACTCCAAGTTCGGGAACACGGTGAAGGTGGCGACGCCTCGCTGCAGCGCCCGCGAGCTGGATGATAAACCATCCATCCTCATCCAGACGCTGCAGAAGAGCGAGCTGTCTCATCAGAACTCTCTCCGCAAACGCAACTCCATGAGACGCAACAACTCCATCAGGAAGGGCGGGGCCTCGGCCGGAGGGGGCGGGGCCATGAGGAGGAACAACTCCGCCCTCGCCGTCCCCAAAGTGCAGTTTGAGGGAATGCAGAATGTGGCGGTCACATGACACCTGCATCAGCTTCTCTTCCTGTATGCTGGAGAGTTCCCAGCATGCACCTCTCTGGCCTGGCGGATGTAGGTTGTGTTCTCTGTTCTGATTCGTCAACACCACTCCTGATCGTTATTAGTTTAGTACCTTAATATATAACCACACGTCCTGTGAAACACTAATCACAATTTATGTAGAATAATCTTTGTTTTTCACTGTCCTGTCTGAACACTGCTGTACTGGAGTCTGAGGTGTTATTGTAGCTGGAGATCTATGGTACTGTAGCTAGCGATGCAACATCAGTTTCGCGTTTCTTTTGCATTGCTTTGAAGAGTCTGAATAAAGGTTGGTGGAATCATCAAACTCAAGACAAATGTTGGATTTCATTCTGTTTAATGTCTCAGTGACCGAAGAAAATGTTGGATTCCGACACCAAAATAAATCGTTACAAGTGCTTCACATACTGATTTTTTTCTGTGCTTGTTCATGGTCTACTTTATTTCTTTTTATTAGAGCTAATCTTTTGAGCTTTGTAATTTTTTCTTAAACTGTAAGCCTACACAATAAATTAAACTTATTGAAAAAAACTTCCGTAATTGGTCGTAACTATTTTCACGTTCAAGTTGAACCGCCTCATTAGACTAGAAGGCTGCCGGTTAATCGCTGACTGAAGTCACCACACCGGTAAGATACATTTTCTTCTTGTTTCACCAAATCAAACTTTTGTCAAACTGCTTCTAATGTGTGTAAATGTGGACTATTGAACTTTCCAAATTTACGAGTTAAATGATTTGTAGAGTAAAAGTACTTTTTAATGTGTGCAACGTGCTGAATGACGGTTGTAACGTGGTTTCATGTTAGCTCGCTAGCTACATGATGCTGCGTGTGTTAGCATGGTAGCTTTAGCCTGCAGTACTGTAGATAATTGCACAATATAAGGGAATATTTTGATATATATGTATATTTAAATTCAGATACTGGCCCTACGTTGACAGAATATCGGTGTAGTTAGCTGTACTGTCGGACAGACCTACCGCAAGAGGCTCTGAACATGCGGTCAGTCCGTCAAAATAGTTAACCCTCAGTAGCTAATGACTTTAATATTCATTAGTTCATTCAAATGTATTTATTTAATTGTCTGTAAGTGTATTGGCTTCGTAACTATCACATTGACAGTTGTTTAGTAACACTTTATCCGTCAAACATCTTTTAAAAGTTTCTTAAAATCAGCAAGAAAACGGTCACTGTCGCCATCTGGTGGCAGACATGAAAAGTGTGATTTAAACAGAAGGCCCATTATATCCTGATTCAGCGATGAGAACTTACATTCGTAAAATCACCCCAGAAATAGTGTATATTATCAAAGTGCAGACTTTATTAAATCAAATATGTACATACTCTATTTTATTGTTGAAGATTTGGTGAAAAGGACTGCAGAGTTTTTAACCACACCGGAACAACCGATAATGTTACTCCAATAACGTCCATCCAGGATCAGTGTTTGAGTCGAACTGGTCACACAGTCGACTACTCGGGAACTACGACCCAAAGTCCACCATTTAGACGTCCTGACTAAGGGTGTGTTTTACAGCTGTCTCTTGTAACATATTCCCTCCCCACACTGTTAAAGCTACACATAGCACCATTTAAAAAGTGGAAAAAAACTCGCTCTTTGGAAGTCCCTCTCCGGGCTGGGTTAGGGACGACGTCCAAAATGTCTAGAAGTATCTCGCACTCTTCTGATCCTGGATCAGAGTTTCTCCACAAGTCAAGACTTCCCCTCCCGCCACCGGAGTTAAACTCTGATCTGTGTTCAGCACCGGAAGCCCCAAATAGCTCCGAGTTCGTCGTTTTGTAGCAAACGGGGAAACGCATTAACTGAAGCATGGAGACCTGGGGCGGTATCTTATTTCTGCAAAAAATGCAGTTTGTGCTGTTGATATTTTTCGTGAGATATTTCTAGAGTGCAACATCATTTGTATTCAATATACTGCAGTTTAGCTAGCGGACTATCGTTGAAAGTCAGCTTCGTTCAACACAGTCCATCGTTCCGCCACAACTAATCTCTGTGCTTCGGGCTTGTACACCGTGGAGGTGACGGTCCCAGATTCAACCATCCTTCCATATGTAGATCAGTTCTGCAAACGTTTCTCTCTGCAGGGCACGTCCACGTCCCAGCATGCATTGCAAAACCTATAACGTATATAATATTGGAGTAAAGTTGAATTAAAACACACTGTTGTGTGTCGCATAAGTAAACAAACGTTATAACCATTGACAGATACGTTTACGGTGACTCAAGTCTGTTACCGAATAGGTTTACGTTTTAAACCGTCTCTTTGTTCATCACGTCTTGTAGTCTAGTCCTTTGGGTTTTCTGAGTGTGAGTTAGCTTTGCGCAGTGGCAGTATCGTAGCCTATGAGGTTTATCCGAGGCGCGATTATTGCTAGTTGAAAACTTTACCCAATACCCCGCCGTGACGACTTGAAATATAGTCGGCATTGGCAATTTTTGACGGTCTCTAAGGAGACTGATTTCCTGTCTAAAGCAATATATATCTACATCCATAATAGATAGTGTGAATTTGTATTGTATTTTTAGAAGATAGGCTTTGTTATGTCCGACGACAATGCTTTTTATATTGTGTATCAATATGATATATTTGTATACATTATGTACTTATACAGTAACCGACATTTGACTTTTTAAACAGTATTGTCTTAGCATACCCAAATATAAGATAATGAATGTTTTATAGTAGTATGTAGTCAGTTTGTGCGACGGGGATCAGGTGATTGCTGTTCTTGATATAAAGTTATTAGCACACAGTTAAACATTGATCTCACGCACCAATAGGAAAAGCGATGGCCATTTGTACCGTAAGTACTAGGATACGTGACCCAAATATGTAGTTCACGTTTGTGCCTCTAATTACACAACATGTAGCTAATATCCTTTTTGTAAATTATACGCGGTCACTTGTAAATTAGGATAGGCATAATGTTCAGCATTATTCATATATCATTTGATGTTATGCTGTCAAAATATGTATTTGTGTGCGCACTCTTTCTATGCGTTACGGTAAATGTAGAACACTTAGTCTGACCGCTATGTCTATAGCAGTCTGCAATGCTAACACAAAATATCACGACAAACGTTTCATGAAAAAAGAGCTGTTTTGTGGCGTCCAGACTGGGCTGGGATCTCTAAAGTAATGTGCTTGAATTAGCTGAATAATTCCTGCCATCTAGTTCGCTAATTATTCGAGACTCGTACAGAGCTACCTCTACATAGTTTCAATACTCATACTGACGCCTCCTCGGCCATCCTCGACTTCTGAGCGAAAATGACCGAAAGGAAACGCACTTTATCAGACGTGGAGGACGTGCGAGACGGTGAAGTCTCTGGATCAAAGAAATTCAAGGATGGGAACGGTAAAAAGAGGCACATTGCGGCGTTGGTTTTGGCAAGAGGAGGTAGTAAAGGAATTCCCCTGAAGAATATCAAAATGCTGGCCGGAGTACCTCTGGTGGGTTGGGTCCTTCGAGCTGCTGTGGACTCCAACATGTTTGACAGGTTAGCATCGCAAACGTGTTTACATATTTCATGACGATATTATTGCACAATATGCAATATTATTATGGGTTGTGTAGACGGCTGTTTCGTTGTGATGACTTCCCTGCTATGTGATTATGGAACTATATGAAAACAGACAGGAGGAACCATTTGATCAGCGCACCAGGTCGTTCAAACTACGCTAGCCGCGTGTAATGCATCGTAGAAGCTATCTTAACGTTATCCTAGCTGTGATCGAAGACAGGAATACCGTCTGCGTGGAACACGTATACTCTGTGTCAGGGTTTTGTGAACATGATGTGAACAATTTGCACAAATCACTTTATAAACATAGTCTTCCTACATATGTTATTAGTATCAGTCAGTCTCCCCTCCTTCCCTTAATATTAAAATAAACCTGCCTAGTTCTCCTGATCTATGGAATACTTATTTAACAGTTTCCTTCTCCCCCCAGTGTGTGGGTATCGACAGACCATGACGAGATCGAGAAGGTGGCGAGGGCGTGGGGTGCGCAGGTGCACCGACGGAGCCCAGAGGTGTCTCAGGATTCCTCAAGCTCCCTGGACACCATCCAGGAGTTCAGCCGCCTTAACCCAGGTAATCTGACCTGGAGCAGGGTTATATGGGTAATGTAGTCCTAACCCTGGTCATATCACCCTGCTAATATAGCCATGGTACTGTAGCCCATGTCAAATCACCATGGTAATATAGACATGGTACTGTAGCTCTGGTAATATAGCCATGGTACTGTAGCCTGAACCCTGGTAATATCACCCTGTTCGGCTCAGTGCTGAGTGCTAACTAAGGGCTCAGCGCTAACTCAGCGCTCAGCGCTAACTCAGGGCTCAGCGCTAACTCAGGGCTCAGCGCTAACTCAGGGCTCAGCGCTAACTCAGGGCTCAGCGCTAACTCAGGGCCCAGCGCTAACTCAGGGCCCAGCGCTAACTCAGGGCTAAGCGCTAACTCAGGGCTCAGCGCTAACTCAGGGCTCAGCGCTAACTCAGGGCTCAGCGCTAACTCAGGGCTCAGTGCTAACTCAGATCCAGAAAGGAAGGATTTTAGATTGTAAGTCACAACCTCTTCTTCATTGTGAGCCTCGCCCAGCTAGACACACACCCAAGCAGGATGCAGACTGTCTGCAACACACTATGCAAACAAGTCAGGAACAGGTTGGATGGTCTTGTTAAAATGGTTTACCCTGAGGGAGACCTTACCTATGCTGACTACTGACCAAGCAGTCCATCTGTAAGTGTGTCATATCCTTGTTTACCTGTGTCTCTCTCTCTGTCTATCTGTCTCGCTCTCTCTCTCTGTCTCTCTCTCTCTCTTTCCTTCTCTATCTCTCCCTCTCTTTCTCCCCCTCTCTCTCTCTCTCTCTCCCCCTCTCTCTCTCTCTCTCTCTCTCTCCCTATCTCTCTCTCTCTTTCCTTCTCCATCTCTCCCTCTCTCTCTCCCCCTCTCTCTCTCTATCTCCCTATCTCTCCCCCTCTCTATCTCCCTCTCTCTCTCCCCCCCCCTCTCTCTCTCTAGAGGTGGATGTGATCTGCAACATCCAGGCCACGTCCCCCTGCCTACACCCCTCCCACCTGCAGGAGGCGCTGCAGCTCATCACAGTGCAGGGCTGCCAGTCCGTGTTCTCTGTGGTGAGGAGACACCAGTTCAGATGGCAGGAGAGGAAGAAGGGAGGTGTGTTCAGGCTACCATATCACTCTCACAGCATGACAGTGTTTACATGTCAAAGACAGACTGCTTATCCCATACTGTAACCTCCTCCCCCCTCCTCCCTGTCCCCAGCGGGCGTGTCCACCCAGCCTCTGAACCTGGACCCATCCTGCAGGCCACGCAGGCAGGACTGGGAAGGGGAGCTGTGTGAGAACGGCTCCTTCTACTTCGCCACCAGAGAACTCATCCAGCAGGGCCTGTTACAGGTAGCTAGGCAACCTCCAGGGGCTGTTACAGGTAGCTAGGCAACCTCCAGGGCCTGTTACAGGTAGCTAGGCAACCTCCAGGGGCTGTTACAGGTAGCTAGGCAACCTCCAGGGGCTGTTACAGGTAGCTAGGCAACCTCTAGGGACTGTTACAGGTAGCTAGGCAACCTCCAGGGGCTTTAACAGGTAGGACTTTTGCAGGTAGCTAAGCAACTAGAGACCTCACACAGCAAGGTTTTTGGGTAGTAAGAGCACCATGTTTAACTTTCCTTCCCTGTGTCCTCCCCCCTTCTCCTCCTCCCTCTCCCCCTCCTCCCAGGGGGGTAAGATGGCCTACTATGAGATGCTTCCAGAGTTCAGTGTGGACATCGACGTGGACATAGACTGGCCTGTAGCAGAGCAGAGAGTCCTCAGGTAAGAAGGAAAACAGGAAGTGACATCATCCCACCCAGCTATCACATTCCAAGCACTTGTCATATTTCCTCACCTGGTTGTGTGTGTGTGTGTGTGTGTGTGTGTGTGTGTGTGTGTGTGTGTGTGTGTGTGTGTGTGTGTGTGTCTGTGTGTGTGTGTGTAGCACTTGTCATATATTCCTCACCTGTTTTTTGTGTGTTTGTGTGTTGTGTGGTGTGTATTGTGATGTGTGATGTGTTGTTGTGTAATGCAGTAGATCTGCTGTGTGTTTGTGTGTGTCGTGTCGTGTGTGTTATTGTGTTGTGTGTGTTGCTGTAGTGATAGTGCTCGTGTGATGTTGTGTGTGTGTGTTGTTGTACCTGAGTGTGAGTTTTTGGTGTGTGTTGCTGTGTCTGTTGCTGATTGTGTTCTTGTTGTGTGTGTGTGTGTCTGTGTGTGTGTCTGTGTTGTCATGTGTCTGAAAATTGGTGTGATTGTAGTGTCTGTGTGTGTGTCGTGTGTGTGTGATTCCTGTGTGTGTGTGCGTGTGCGTGTGCGTTGTCTGATGGGTGTTTGTGTCTGTGTGCTGTGTGTGTGTGTGTGATTTGTGCAGTGGTGTCCACTTAGTGTCCGTGTTCCATGGGTTCGCTACTTTGCCGGGCCAGCTGAAGTGGTTGCGGCGGCTCGCTTGTGATTATTTTGGTGTGTGTGGCTGCTCTGACAGATACGGCCATGGTGTTACTGTTGCCTCGTGGGTGGCAGGATTTGATGACTGTCTTCAGCCACAGAGGACACAGATGGGTTACGTTTATGCTGCTTCACTAGGGGGGAGGGGGTGGAGGTAACTCACACACCTCCTCATCTCCACCTCCTCACCCCTCACCTCCTCACCACTCTCCTCCACCTCTTCACCTCCTCACCTCCACCTCCGCACCTCTCTTCTCACCCCTCTCCTCCACCTCCTCACCCCTCTCCTCCACCTCCTCAGCACTCCTCACCTCTCTCCTCACCCCTCTCCTCACCTCCTCACCCCTCTCCTCCACCTCCTCACCCCTCTCCTCCCCCTATATCATCCTCTCCTCCTAATAATGATCTGCTGTTCCCCCTCCACCCTGCAGGTGGTGCTGTTGAGCTCCGTGGAGGAGCCCCTGTCCAGCGCTCTGTGTGAGCGTCTGACCCAGAGGACAGGCTGCCCAGTCAGGCAGCTGGGCCCAGACGTGGAGGCTGACGTCAGGGTCATGATGGGGAAGAGAGGCCTGAGCTGGAACCAGGTGGCTTACATGGGTGAGCTGTCCTGACCTCGCATGCAGCACAACAAATCGTTTGCTCAAGAGTAGTTTGCGTTGTTTTTGGTACAGTGATGCTTTGAGGAGATGTGGTTGAAAGATGAGAGTTGTGTTTTACAGGAAAGATCCTTGATAACACTTCAGCCTGTCTGTGAGTCAGTCAGAAACACCTAGAAGTTTGAATCTGTTTTCTCTTTCCTCTCCCCAGGTAACGATGAGCAGGACGTGACCTGCCTGACCCTGGCTGGTCTGAGTGCAGTACCCCTCAACGCCCCCACGGGGGCGCTGAACGCTGCCAAGTACTCGTGCCACAGTGGGGGGGGCCGGGGGGCCCTGAGGGAGTTTGCAGAACACATCCTGCTGCTGAAGAAGAAGGCCAGAGCTCAACTGGAGCAGGACCGGATCCACAGAAACGCCTTCTGACCCAAAACCACATCCACAGACACGCCCTCTGACCCGGAACCACACCCACAGACATGCCCTCTGACCCGAAACCACATCCACAGACACGCCCTCTGACCCGGAACCACACCCACAGACATGCCCTCTGACCCGGAACCACACCCACAGACACGCCCTCTGACCCGGAACCACACCCACATACACGCCTTCTGACCCAAAACCACAGACACGCCCTCTGACCTGGAACCACACCCACAGACACGCCCTCTGACCCAGAACCAGTACCTGACCTGAGTCAGACACTGGTTCGCTACTTATTAGAAACACAATAATTGACAGAGATGTAATTTCTACTTTGAGTATTGTTGATTGTTTACCTTGAAGTATTTGTATGGTTTATGATTTGTCCTGCGTCATTATACAAATCAATAGCCTGATGGAATGGGAATAATATGATTGAAATTAAAATAAAAAATGATGTTCAATGCTTGGGTTATGTAGTTTGATCAAGGTTGTAATGCAAGTGATCCTCTATCAAGCTGAGGCTTGCTTGGTCAGTAATGTTATGAAGGTTTATTGGAAGAGCCTGTAACTGCGTGTAGCTACCACCAGAGGGCAGAACTGCTCTTTAACACAAGAAGCCAGTCTGGTCATAAAAGACACCTTGACCTACTGCTGCCTCACTGCCATTTTACTAACCCACCAGCTCCTACTAACATCCACACAAAGTTGCCCTTCGATTCATTACATATTCATGTATTCATTTGTTTCATTACTTCTTTGCTGTGAGTGTGAAAGGGTGAATACTGGGAATGTCCTTACCAGAGATTTCTAAACTGTCAGCCTGACTCCTCTTTGAAACAGTCAAGGAAGGGAGGGGAGAGGAGGAGAAGAGAGGGGGGCGGAGAGGGGAGGGGAGGGGAGGGGAGAAAAGGGGAGGCGGGGAGACCTCAGCTGGACAGTAAAGTGAGAAGCAGAGAGGCAATTTGAGAATTGATTGAAACAGGATGGAGGAATATGGAGGTTGCTGGTAGTCAGGAGACTGTGTACTCATGACTGGAATCCAGGTACAGGGACGTGGAGACAGAGGTTATTGAAGATGATAGATCAGAGATGGAGGGATAGAGGGATGAATAGATAAGGAGGAGGAGGAGGATAGAGAGTGGAAGGTGGGGAGGATGAAGGAGGAAGGTTTCATGGAAATGAGATCAAACAGTTTTCAACGTGTTGTGCAGGTGAAGGAAATATCATTACTGACATCTTTGAAGAAAGCAAATGTCTAGAAAAACAACTGGATATAGAGCTGTGATAATGTCTCCTCTTAAAGATATTCAGATCACCTGATACGATGGAAGATGTTTCTGGAAATTAAGACATTTGGAATGAACGACAATATCCATTTCACATTTTGAAACAAATTTGATGAACAACAGCACTTATCTTTATGTTATGAATATTCTACGTGTTACATTCCTCCAAGCAACAGCATGTCTCTCAGTTTGTAAATGTTAACATCCAGTGAATGATTCCTTCCCTGGAAATGATACTCTTTACTATTTCTCCACTGGGAGAGGGTGGGAGAGAGAGAGAGGGAGAAAGACGGAGGTGAGGTGGGAGAGAGATAATTGAGAGAAAGATGATGCAGCCAGACAAGGAGATCAAAGGAGTCACTGATGAAGAGAGATGATGATCGATGTTTATTTGTGTGTGTGACAACAGCAGAAGCGGAGAAAACAAGTGTCTCCTCCGGGGCTTCTCCCGCCTGGGTGGAGCCTCGGTCTCTCTGTAACGTCAACACCACTTCAGCCAGCCTGACCTTTCGGTCTCCTCACTCTTAATTGGGAGGGCTTTACGTTTTTGCCGTGTGTGTGTGTGTGTGTGTGTGTGTGTGTGTGTGTGTGTGTGTGTGTGTGTGTGTGTGTGTGTGTGTGTTGATCGCAGATTCTTTTTCAACGTTAGTTTTTCCTTTTCATCCGGAAAAGGCTGAACTGTGCTGACATTTACAACTGAATTGACTGGAGGAATAACAGCGTGACAGGAATTGGCAGACGACCGTTAGAAATGTCAACTGACATTTTTTAGGGATGAATACTTTCATTGTACTCATATTAGCGTAAAACTAACATGGGGCGCTATATAATTCAAGTTTTAACAGTGTTTAACCGTGAATCTGAATGCTTCAGACTGCAGTGCGCGTGTCTGGGCGTGAGAGCGCATCAAGTCAGGTGAATTTCCCTCTGAAAAATATTTTTTTAAGGAATTAATTGTCCTTTAAATAAAATCAAATAAAAATGTATTTGTATATAGTGTGATGTTGCTTCAAACATGACTGTTTCATCATGGACCACAAAGCAGCATTTGCAATCGCAACTATGTAGGAACTAAAGTTTAATTCGCAACAAACTAATAAGGAACACATCTGCTCTCAGATTAGTTACACGAGTTCATCTTAAACATGATCTTAGTTCAATGTATTTAACTGTGATTCTGACTCCAGATGACTCCCACCTATATAGGTAATGTTGGTATGTAACGCCAACATCGGTGATGTCGTTTGGTCGCTTTTTTGTCGCTTCTGGTGGAAGCGCTGGTTAATTCTTCACATGACAAGTCAGTCGTTTAGCGAAAACTTTCATCCAAAGCACCTCTTCTAGTTTACTGTCTCTCTACTTTCTCTCCTTTCTACTGAACCTGTAAGCTAAGCTATAGCAGGCGGCCCAGACAGGGAGAATCAAACTAGAACAGGTTCTCTACACAGAGAAGGTGAGCCAATACGCCGATACTTTTCAAAAGAATATCAAAAACACTCCGAAACTGTATATCATACTACGTTACGTTGACACAATCCATTCATAGTACTTTACACAAGTTTATATCTGTTATATCATTGAAACGAACGGAAAGCTACCGCATGCTAGCTGGCTAACACACTTAGCCAGCTAGCATGCTAAAGGGAGCCAAGAATTACTCTCAATGATGTAAGAAGCCTTATGAAAACAAAGACAAACATTTTTACTTTGAATTATAGAAAATGTGACAAGGAACCAGGCATGGTCTCTATCTAATATTCCTCCTCCCTCCGCCCTCTTCCCCCTTCCCCCTCCCCCTCCCCCTCTCCTCCCTCCCTCTCCCTTCCCCTCTCCCTTCCCCCTCTCCTCGTCCCCCCCCTCTCCCCTTTCTCCCTCTCCCCTTCCCCTCCCCCTCCCCCTCTCTCACTTCCCCTCCCTTTCCCCCCTCTACCCCCCTCTCTCCCCCCTTCCCTCCCCCTCTCCCCTCCCACCTCTCCTTCCTCCCCCCCTCTCCTCCTCCTTCCTAGCAGTCCAGGTTGTTTAGTAGGAAAATTCGGACCCCCCTGACCCCAGCTCCTCAACCCGCTGGAAGAAAGCCGCCCCTGGACCCCTACAATCCTGGAGCCCCCCCCTGGACCCCCCCTGGACCCATGGACGCTGAACCCCCCCTGGACCCCCCTGGACGCCTGGACCCCCCTGGACCCCCCTGGACCGCTCAATCTGGATCCCTGGACCCCCCTGGATCCCCTACCCTGGCCCCCCAGGCCCCCCTGGACCCCCTGGACCCCCCTGGACCCCCCTAGCTGCTGTGAAGCCCCTGCCTGTCCAAATCCCCCAGTGGACTGGTCTTCTATAAACACAACCTGGAGTGATAGCCACAACACTGGACGGCCCAGTGATTTATAACAAACAAACTCTCTGTCCCCCTGCTCTCAGGAAGCCAGCCGAGCAGATGGAGAGGGTGTTTGTTTCGTGTTGTCAGGAGAGGGAGAGTCGTGTGAGTGCTGCAGGGGTTGTCTGGTGCAGGATACTACTGTCGGTTGCTTGGTCAGTAGTACCTGTGTGTTATCTCTCTCTCTACACACACACACACACACACACACACACACACACTCTAGGCATGTGTGTGTCTTATCTCTCCCTAGGTGTGTGTGTGTGTGTGTGTGTGTGTGTGTGTGTGTGTGTGTGTGTGTGTGTGTGTGTGTGTGTGGGAGTTATGTCTCCCTCGGCGTGTGTGTGTGATGGATGATGACAGCTGTTATTGTCACTGAGATGACTGGTGGACAGGTCTACAGAAGCTGGTAATGTCAAGATTTATGGGCTTGGAAGGTGTGTGTGTGTGTGTTTGGTGTGTATGGGCTTGGAAGGTGTGTGTGTGTGTTTGGGCTCTGGAGTGTGTGTGTGTGTGTGTGTTTGGGCTCTGGAGTGTGTGTGTGTGTTTGGACTCTGGAGTGTGTGTTTGGGCTCTGGAGCGAGTGTGTGTGTGTATGATGTCAGGTCAGTCTATTATGGAGCTGTCATCACAGTTCTCAGTGGCCTTTGGCAGAGTCCATGAGAGCTGTTTAGCTGCCCAGAAAAGGGGGGAGTTATGTGTGTGTGTGTGTGTCCCTCCCTCCATCTCTTCCCCTCTCTCTCCTTTTTGCTCCCTCCTTCTTGCTCTCTCCTTCTTGCTCTCTCTCCCCCCTGTATGGTGAACCAAGAAACCCACCAGATGTGACGACACTGTGCTGTTTGTGTCAGTGTGTCTGCGTGATGTTACATCACAGTAGTTGTCTGAATTACGTTGAGCTAGCTTGATTACAGTGCTTCTGAAGTGTGAGTGCGTGCGTGCGTGTGCGTGTGTGCGTGTGTGTGTGTGTGTGTGCGTGCGTGTATGTGTGTGCGTGTGTGAGTGTGTGTGTGCGTGCGTGCGTGAGTGTGTGTGTGTGTGTGCGTGCGTGCGTGTGTGTGTGTGTGTGTGTAAGCACGTTCATAAAATCAGTTGATGAGCCTGGAGTGTAAGGCTTAATCACACATAATCATAGAGGGAGAGAATCCTTTACTACAATGTTCAGTTTCATTCTTTTCGCTCAGTAGCCATTAGTATCTCTTCTTTCCCCCTCCCAGCCTCTCCCTCTGTCCCTCTCTCTTTCTCCCTCTTCCTCCCCTCTCTCTTTCTCTCTCTTCCTCCCCCTCTCTCTTTCTCCCTCTTCCTCCCCCTCTCTCTTTCTCCCTCTTCCTCCCCCTCTCTCTTTCTCCGTCTTTCTCCCCCTCTCTCTTTCTCCCTCTCTCTCTTCCTCTTTCTTCCGCCCGCTCTCACATTGTCCCCCTCTCTTTTTCCTTCTCTCTCTTTCTCCCTCTCTCCTTCCCTCCCTGCCTCTCTTCCTCCATCCCTTTCTCTTCCTAATTCTCAAAGTTTGATTTCTTAACAATGAAATTCCATTACTGCTGATGGCCTGTCACCATGGTTACCCAGTTCTGGACTCTCCCAGTTGTGATACGAGGTCTGACGGGTCTGAACCGGTTTGAACCAGTCTGTCTGGGTCTTACTGGGTCTGTCTGGGTCTGGATTGGGAATAGATGGACTGGCTGAACCAGCGGGCCACCTGAACCTGTCTGTGTGTAGCAGAGAGAGAGACAGTGGCTACCGGCCCATTTATAACTACACACAGTTGTATTCATTTCATGCTCAATTTCAAATAACTTCCTAGACTGAAATCATTCCTAGGCTGAAAACCTGTTGTTGTGCGAGTGTGTTTTTGTATGAAAGAAACGTGTTCAGCTGTTGGATCATGTGAGCGTTAGTCTTCATGGGGTTCTGGTGGTTGGAGGGGGATGTGCAGTGAAACACTTTCACACTCATCTCATCAAAACTCTGAAGATTTATTAACGTCTCTCAAAACTTTAGAGGCCAACCAGGATAGCCGTTTCCCAATTTCTCTGAACTTTGAACTCCCCTCTCCTCCCTTCCCCTCTCCTCCCCTTCCCTCCCTTCCCCTCTCCTCCCTTCCTCTCCTCCCTTCCCCCCTCCTCCCTTCCCCTCCCCCCTCCTCCCTTCCCCTCCCCTCTCCTCCCTCCCCCCTCCTCCTTTCCCTTCTCCTCCCCTCCTCATCACACACTCACAGCTCACAATAGAGCAGATGTGCCGACTGCCTGACGTATCCTGTCATTCAGAACCTCCCTACAACAAACAGTCCTGCTGGCTTTGAACCTAGACAAGAGAGAGCGGGGAGCACAGGGAAAGAGCAGGGAGTGCAGAGAGAGACACCAGGGAGCTCAGAGAGAGACCAGGGGAGCGCAGAGAGGAGAGACCAGGGGAGCACAGAGAGGAGAGACCAGGGGAGCACAGGGAGAGAGCAGGGGAGCGCAGAGAGGAGAGACCAGGGAGGGCAGAGAGAGAGACCAGGGAGCACAGAGAGAGAGACCAGGGGAGCACAGAGAGAGAGACCAGGGAGTGCAGAGAGAGAGAGACCAGGGAGCACAGAGAGACCAGGGAGTGCAGAGAGAGAGAGACCAGGGGAGCACAGAGAGACCAGGGAGTGCAGAGAGAGAGAGACCAGGGGAGCACAGAGAGACCAGGGAGCACAGAGAGAGAGACCAGGGAGGGCAGAGAGAAACCAGGGAGCGCAGAGAGAGAGACCAGGGAGCACAGAGAGAGAGACCAGGGAGTGCAGAGAGAGGCCAGGGAGCACAGAGAGAGAGAGACCGAGAGACCAGGGAGGGCAGAGAGGAGAGAATAGGGAGGGCAGTGAGGTTGAGCCGGGACCCAGAGAGTGATACCAGGTCTGTAAATACTTGCTGACTGGTTTTGATTGACAAGCACATTCACCCAATCATCTGTATCCTTTGTTTTGAACCAGCAGGCGTCACTCTCGTCATGGCAACCGAACCCCAGCTTCGGTAACAACAAAAGTGTAGTGTTGAAGCGTCTCTGCTGCAGTACCCAGGCTGCAGTATCCAGGATGCAGTACCCGGGCTGCAGTACCCAGGCTGCAGTACTGCAGTACCCAGGCTGCAGTACCCAGGCTGCAGTACCCAGGCTGCAGTACCCGGGCTGCAGTACCCAGGCTGCAGTACTGCAGTACCCAGGCTGCAGTACCCAGGCTGCAGTACCCGGGCTGCAGTACCCAGGCTGCAGTACTGCAGTACCCAGGCTGCAGTACCCAGGCTGCAGTACCCAGGCTGCAGTACCCAGGCTGCAGTACCCAGGCTGCAGTACCCAGGCTGCAGTACCCAGGCTGCAGTACCCAGGCTGCAGTACCCAGGCTGCAGTACTGCAGTACCCAGGCTGCAGTACCCAGGCTGCAGTACCCAGGCTGCAGTACCCGGGCTGCAGTACTGCAGTACCCAGGCTGCAGTACCCAGGCTGCAGTACTGCAGTACCCAGGCTGCAGTACCTGGGCTGCAGTACCCAGGCTGCAGTACTGCAGTACCCAGGCTGCAGTACCCAGGCTGCAGTACTGCAGTACCCAGGCTGCAGTACCCAGGTTGCAGTACCCGGGCTGCAGTACCCAGGCTGCAGTACTGGAGTACCCAGGCTGCAGTACTGCAGTACCCAGGCTGCAGTACCCAGGCTGCAGTTACCCAGTCTACAGTTACCCAGGCTACATTAACCCTGTCCACACTTACCCAGGCTACAGTTACCCAGGCTACATTAACCCTGTCCACACTTACCCAGGCTACAGTTACCCAGGCTACATTAACCCTGTCCACACTTACCCAGGCTACAGTTACCCAGGCTACATTAACCCTGTCCACACTTACCCAGGCTACAGTTACCCAGGCTACATTAACCCTGTCCACACTTACCCAGGCTACAGTTACCCAGGCTACAGTAACCCAGGCTACAGTTACCCAGGCTACAGTTACCCAGCCTACAGTAACCCTGTCCAGTTACCCAGGCTGCAGTTACCCAGTCTACAGTTACCCAGGCTACAGTAACCCAGGCTGCACGAGTACTGCCAGTAGGCCCAGGGCGTTCTGGGCCAGTACTGCAGTCCCCAGGCTGCAGTACCCGGGCTGCAGTACCCAGGCTGCAGTGCTGCAGTACCCAGGCTGCAGTGCTGCAGTACCCAGGCTGCAGTGCTGCAGTACCCAGGCTGCAGTACCCGGGCTGCAGTACTGCAGTACCCAGGCTGCAGTACCCAGGCTGCAGTACCCCGGCTGCAGGACCATGGCTGCCCAGTACTGCAGTACCCAGGCTGCAGTACCCAGGCTGCAGTACCCGGGCTGCAGTACTGCAGTACCCAGGCTGCAGTACCCAGGCTGCAGTACTGCAGTACCCAGGCTGCAGTACCCAGGTTGCAGTACCCGGGCTGCAGTACCCAGGCTGCAGTACTGGAGTACCCAGGCTGCAGTACTGCAGTACCCAGGCTGCAGTACCCAGGCTGCAGTACCCAGGCTGCAGTACCCGGGCTACAGTACCCAGGCTGCAGTACTGCAGTACCCAGGCTGCAGTACCCAGGCTGCAGTACCCAGGCTGCAGTACCTGGGCTGCAGTACCCAGGCTGCAGTACCCAGGCTGCAGTACTGCAGTACCCAGGCTGCAGTACCCAGGCTGCAGTACCCAGGCTGCAGTACCCGGGCTGCAGTACTGCAGTACCCAGGCTGCAGTACCCAGGCTGCAGTACCCGGGCTGCAGTACCCAGGCTGCAGTACCCAGGCTGCAGTACCCAGGCTGCAGTACCCAGGCTGCAGTACCCAGGCTGCAGTACCCAGGCTGCAGTACCCAGGCTGCAGTACCCAGGCTGCAGTACCCAGGCTGCAGTACCCAGGCTGCAGTACCCAGGCTGCAGTACCCAGGCTGCAGTACCCAGGCTGCAGTACCCAGGCTGCAGTACCCAGGCTGCAGTACCCAGGCTGCAGTACCTGGGCTGGAGTACCCAGGCTGCAGTACTGCAGTACCCAGGCTGCAGTACCCAGGCTGCAGTACTGCAGTACCCAGGCTGCAGTACCCGGGCTGCAGTACTGCAGTACCCAGGCTGCAGTACCCGGGCTGCAGTACCCAGGCTGCAGTTACGCTGCTGAACCCAGACCCTGGTCCCAGCTCGTGGCACACAGCTCAGAATGATCAGGTTGTATCAGAATGTTTGTGTTGAAATCACATCACTTATACTCTATATCCAGGTTACCACAGGTCATTGACGAAATGAACATTCCAGAAGTCTGGAGTGAAAGGAAACAATGTTACAATCCTGAGAACACTGTCGTCATGGAGACGTGGAGTGAAGATGTGACGACCATGTAGACGAAGACTCAGGAAATCACCAGGTAACCTGGCTTCCCAGAGCGTACGTCTCGTTACCTGGAGACGAGTCACCTGCTGTTGGGATGACACTGTGGTAGTGTTCACAGTACTGTCTCACACAGACACACTCTCCACTCTCTCCACTCTCTCCACTCTCTCTCCACTCTCTCCTCTCACTCTCCACTCTCTCCACTCACTCTCCACTCTCTCCTCTCACTCTCCTCTCACTCTCTCCTCTCACTCTCCACTCTCTCCTCTCACTCTCCACTCTCTCACTCTCCTCTCACTCTCCTCTCACTCTCCACTCTCTCCTCTCACTCTCTCCTCTCACTCTCCACTCTCTCCTCTCACTCTCTCCTCTCACTCTCTCTCCCTCACTCTCCACACTGCTCTCCTCTCCTCTCATCCTTCTCACTCTCTTCGTACTCTCTTCAGTCTCACTCATGCATCTCTCCTTCTCCCCTCCACTCTCTCCTTCTCACGTCCATCGCTACCTCTCCTCTTTTGACGTCTCTCCTCTCACTCTCCACTCTCTCCTCTCACTCTCTGCAATCTCTCTGTCCTCTCTACCTCTCCACCTCTGCCTCTCTGCTCACTGCCTTCCTTCTCACTCTCCAACTTCACCTACTCCTCCCCTCCACGCCTCCTCTTCTCACTCTCACACTCTCTCTCTTTGCTCATCTTGAAGAGCAGGTCTTCCCCTTGTCTGAACACACACACGTCCAACGCTGGTCTGGAGGTTCATCCAAGGCACATGACTCACAGACCCAAAATCATTATATTTAACTCAGCTGCTTGTCTCTATGAAGACCATCTAATTATAGATCAAAAGTCTGACCTGAACACTTGGGTCTGTCCTGCACCACACACACGACCACGCACGCATGAACTTGTGGCCAGCGACCACACAACGACGGCTGACCCCGACGCGCACAACTCACCACGACTTTGGACCAAACCACACAACACGCTGAACCCACACCACACACGTACCACGCTGAGCCACACACACGAACGAACGCTGGACCAATCGACACACGGAACGAGCGCTTGACACACTACAGCAGCACACGACACGCTTGACCACGACACACAACACGATACACGGCACTTGGACCCACATCCACACGATGCACGCTTGACGTATCCACTTACTACCACACGACACGCGACCACAACACACACTACATCACAGCTGACTACAACACACAACAGGCACACGGCTGACCCACAATCACGATCAACGCTGTAGCACACTCACACACGACACGGCTGATCCAGCACACACGACATCGCTGACCAACACACCCATCGACCGCCGGCTTGACCACACACACCCTACACGCTGAACCACACAGACAACGACACGCTGACCCGCCACACGACACGCTGACGCACACACGTTACACGCAGTACACGTCTGACGGTCACTAGACACACCGATCACGCCTGGAGGCAGCAGCACACGACACGCTGGACCAACAATCACACAACAACACCGCTGACTCCACACACTCACGACACTGCTTGAGCACACCACCCACGGCTTGAGTCCACATACACTACACCGACTCATCGTGACCACACAATTCGACACGACACGCTGAGTCTACACACAGACACACCTTGACCACACACACACGAACACGCTGCACAAACACCACACACACGTCTTGAAACCACACACACGACACGCTGACCACACACGACACGCTGAGCACACACACACGACACGCTGAGGACACGCTGAGCACACACACACGACACGCTGAGGACACGCTGAGCACACACACACGACACGCTGAGGACACGCTGAGCACACACACACGACACGCTGAGGACACGCTGACCACACACACGACACGCTGACCACACACGACACGCTGACCACACACACACAACACGCTGACCACATACACAACACGCTGAGCACACACACACACGCTGAGCACACACACACGACACGCTGAGGACACGCTGAGCACACACACGACACGCTGACCACACACACACGACATGCTGACCACACACACGACACGCTGACCACACACACCACCTCTCTCCCCCTCTCTGCGTTGGGGTAGAACAGCGTTCTGTGTTCTGATGCAACGATGTTGGCTGTCACCAGAGGAGGGCCTGGACACCTTCACAGCTGACCGGATATGAAGCTTGGCTGTCATTACAGCCAGTAACCAGAGCAGGGTGGACAAGAGGAGACATGTTGATGTTAGAGAAGAAGCTTGTGGCTCTGTGGTTAAAGCACTTCACTGCAGGGCAAGTGGTTGCAGCTTCAAATCCAGCTACGTAACTCTGGAGAAAGTTTGCCTGCTCTGTACTGTTTTAGCTCGCAGGTTTTGTAAAAGAGATATGGTTCAATACAGAGTGTCAGAAACGGTGGACGAAGGAAAAGGACAGGTAAGTGGACAGAAAGAAAGAAGGGCAGGGAGAGGACATAAGGAAAGGAGACAAGGACATAAGGAGAGGGGCAGAGAGGAGACAAGGACATAAGGAGAGGGACAGAGAGGAGACAGGGACATAAGGGAGAGGGGCAGAGAGAGGAGACAGGGAGAGGGGCAGAGAGGAGACAAGGACATAAGGAGAGGGGCAGAGAGAGGAGACAGGGACATAAGGGAGAGGGGCAGAGAGAGGAGACAGGGAGAGGAGACAGGGAGAGGGGCAGAGAGAGGAGACAGGGATAGGGGCAGAGAGAGGAGACAGAGAGGAGACAGGGAGAGGGGCAGATAAGGAGACGAGTGTGTCATACTGCAGCATCAGACTACTGGCTCTGCAGGTAGAGCTCTGCAGCAGTGTGTGTGTTTGCGTGTGTGTGTGTGCGCGTGTGTGTTTGCGTGTGTTTGCGTGTTTGTGTGCGTGTGTGTGTGTTTGCGTGTTTGTGTGCGTGTGTGTGTATTTGCGTGTGTGTTTGTGTGCGTATGTGTGTGTGTTTGCGTGTGTGTGTGTGTTTGCGTGTGTGTGTTTGCGTGTGTGTGTGTGTCTGTAATAGTTACTATAGTTTCTCTTCTGGCACAGTTGAAGTTCTATTCATGTTTTGTTTACAGATGTTTCAGAAGGAGAGTGTCCACAGATGTCTGTTAAGTTTCCCTGTAACAGACGAGGATCCACAGATCTGGAAGCTGAAGACTTAAAGACATAAATAGCTGCTCTCTCGTCTCACGACAGTGTTGGTATTCAGCTGTTTATCCCCTGACTGGTGGTGTTTCACCTCTCCCCCCTCCTCCCTCCCCCAGCCATGGGGGGAGGAGAGGGGGAGGACTGTCTCTGTGTCTGAAGATGATGTTATGCAGAGCTGTGATTAATGATTGGCAGGTTCACTGGTCAACATCCCCAAACAGAGAGAGGAAGGAGAGAAAAACAAGAGAGAGAAAAACAGAATGAAAGACAGAGATATAAAGATGGAACAAGAGAGAAAGTTGTACCTGGTATAACGACAAGCTGCAGAATGTGTTAGTGTGTAACTGCAGTAAACAGAAGGTAATAAATCACTGAGGTCTGTGTGATATTAGACAAGGCAGCCAACACGCTGAGGTCTGGTCTCAGCAGTGAGCAGGAGGATGCGTGCTGGAGACGTTTGATCGTCTGGGTAGTTGGAGGTGTTTGTGTCGTGAGATGGAAGGGCTTGTGCTGTTTCCTGTCTGTCTGTGGGAGTGTTTCCTTTTTCCTTTCTGTCTCTCCACATCTCTCTCTACCCCTCCATCTCTCTCTACCCCTCCATCTCTCTCTACCCCTCCATCTCTCTCTACCCCCATCTCTCTCTATCTCTGTCTCTCCACATCTCTCTCTACCCCCATCTCTCTCTATCTCTGTCTCTCCACATCTCTCTCTACCCCTCCATCTCTCTCTACCCCCATCTCTCTTTCTTTATCTCTCCTCATCTCTATCTCTGCTCATCTCTCTCTACCCCCATCTCTCTCTATCTCTATCTCTCCTCATCTCTCTCTATCTCTATCTCTCCTCATCTCTCTCTATCCCCTCATCTCTTTCTTTATCCCCAACTCTCTTTTTCTATCTCTTCCCATGTCTCTTTCTCTAACTTCCCATCTCTGTCTCTCTCTCTGTCTCTCTCTCTCTCTCTCTGTCATTGTCTCTCTCTGTCTCTCTCTCTCTCTCTCTGTCTCTCTCTCTCTCTCTGTCATTGTCTCTCTCTGTCTCTCTCTCTCTCTCTCTCTCTGTCTCTCTCTCTCTCTCTGTCATTGTCTCTCTCTTACTATCTCTGAGCAGTTAACAATTAGATGAAAATGCATCCTGAAGCAGAAACTGTTTTGAGGTGTGTGTGTGTGTGGTCATTTGTGTGCGCACACTTGTTTGTGTGTGTTTTTATGCACTCAAGTGTCTGTGTGTGTGCGCGCGCACGCTCGTGTGTGCACGCGCATATGTGTGTGTGTGCTCTCGTGTGTGTGCGCGCATGTGTGTGTGTGTGCACTCGTGTGTGTGTGTGTGCGCTCGTGTGTGTGTGTGCTCGTGTGCATGCTCTCGTGTGTGTGTGTGTGCGCTCGTGTGTGTGTGTGCTCGTGTGTGTGTGTGCTCGTGTGTGTGCGCGCATGTGTGTGTGTGCTCTCGTGTGTGTGCGCGCATGTGTGTGTGTGTGCACTCGTGTGTGTGTGTGTGCGCTCGTGTGTGTGTGTGCTCGTGTGCATGCTC
>BROE01000027.1:13300960-13319895 GCA_036571765.1 Plecoglossus altivelis
TGTGTTGTGTGTCTTGAGGTGTGTGTCCAGGTGTGTTGTGTATCCAGGTGTGTTGTGTATCCAGGTGTGTTGTGTATCCAGGTGTGTTGTGTATCCAGGTGTGTTTGTGTTTTAAGTTGAGTGTCCAGATGTGAGTTACGGTGTGTATCCAGGTGTGTTGTGTATCCAGGTGTGTTGTGTGTCCAGGTGTGTTGTGTGTCCTGAGGTGTGTATCCAGGTGTGTTGTGTGTCCTGAGGCGTGTATCCAGGTGTGTTGTGTGTCCAGGTGTGTTGTGTATCCAGGTGTGTTGTGTGTCCAGGTGTGTTGTGTGTCCTGAGGTGTGTATCCAGGTGTGTTGTGTGTCCTGAGGTGTGTATCCAGGTGTGTTGTGTATCCAGGTGTGTTGTGTGTCCTGAGGCATGTATCCAGGTGTGTTGTGTGTCCAGGTGTGTTGTGTGTCCAGGTGTGTTCTGCAGCACGGAGGAGACTTCATCAGCTGCTCTCCTCAACACGCTAACACTTCCTGTCACCAAGTAACCACGGCAACGTGTCCCAGGGCCTCCCCGTGAACTCTGACCTGCCCGTTTGACAGTTTAATCAGCCTGGCATCCTGGTCAACAGGCACGTCGGCTCAGGAAGAAACAGAAGGTTAAACTGAACTGAAGCTTGTTAATTGAAAACTGCCCTTCATTACTGCCAGACTGTAACTGGGTAGGAGAGGGTAGGATGCTGTTGGCTTGCTGACCTTTTAATGTAGAAAGAGAAAGAAGAGATGGTGAAAGAAATGTGTTTGTGTACATGGTTATTTATGTGTGTGTGTGCTGTGGTGTGTCTGTGTTGTGATGTGTGTGTGTTCTGGTGTGCGTGTGTTCTGGTGTGTGTGTGTGCTGTGGTGTGTGTGTGTTCTGGTGTGTGTGTGTTCTGGTTTGTATGTGTGTGTGTGCTGTGGTGTGTCTGTGTTGTGATGTGTGTGTGTGTTCTGGTGTGCGTGTGTTCTGGTGTGTGTGTGTGTTCTGGTTTGTATGTGTGTGTGTGCTGTGGTGTGTCTGTGTTGTGGTGTGTGTGTGTGTTCTGGTGTGTGTGTGTTCTGGTTTTTTTGTGTGTTCTGGTTTGTTTGTGTGTTATGATTTGTTTGTGTGTTGCGGTGTGTGTTGTGGTATGTGTGTTCTCTGACCCCAGTGTGTGTGTGTTGTGGTGTGTGATGTGGTGTGTGTGTTCTCTGACCCCAGTGTATGTGTGTGTTGTGGTGTGTGTGTGTGTGTTGTGGTGTGTGTGTGTGTGTGTGTTGTGGTGTGTGTTCTCTGACCCCAGTGTGTGTGTGTGTTGTGGTGTGTGTGTGTGTGTTCTCTGACCCCAGTGTGTGTGTGTGTGTGTTGTGGTGTTTGTGTGTGTGTGTGTGTGTGTGTGTGTGTTGTGGTGTGTGTGTGTGTTGTGGTGTGTGTGTTCTCTGACCCCATTGTGTGTGCGTTGTGGTGTGTGTGTGTTGTGGTGTGTGTGTTCTCTGACCCCAGTGTGTGTGCGTGTGTTGTGATGTGTGTGTTCTCTGACCCCAGTGTGTGTGTGTGTGTGTGTTGTGATGTGTGTGTTCTCTGACCCCAGTGTGTGTGTGTTGTGGTGTGTGTTTGTGTGTGTGTGTGTGTTGTGGTGTGTGTGTGTTGTGGTGTGTGTGTTCTCTGACCCCAGTGTGTGTGTGTGTGTTGTGGTGTGTGTGTCTCCCCAGGTGCTGCTGATGAGGAGTGTGAGGAGAGGAGAGGAGGGGGGGGCGCACCGCAGGCAGCAACCCAGCTGAAGCTGCTCTACCTGGGCCGTCCCAGCGCCAGGCTGGGCCTGCTGGTCTGGAAGAACCACACCTGCTGCTGCTAGCCCACCCAGGAGCTACCCCCTGCTCCACCCCACCCTCCACACCTGGCCCCGCCCCTGACCCCGCCCCTAGCCCCGCCCCTGGCCCTGGCCCCGCCCCCCATGTGGACTGGAGGTGACCATGAACCATTGCTGGTCTTCCCACTTCCTGGCGGTCGTCTTCCTGCTGCTCTCCTCAGCAGGTCAGAGTTCACAAACCTTCAACACCCATCCCTCCTCCGTTAGCATGGTACACTAGCAGAGCCAGCTAACATGGTCCACTAGCATAGTCAGCTAGCATGGTACACTAGCATAGCCAGCTAACATGGTCCACTAGCATAGTCAGCTAGCATGGTCCACTAGCATAGTCAGCTAACATGGTCCACTAGCATAGCCAGCTAGCATGGTCCACATGCATAGCCAGCTAGCATGGTCCACTAGCATAGCCAGCTAGCATGGTCCACAAGCATAGCCAGTTAACATGGTCCACAAGCATGGCCAGCTAGCATGGTCCACAAGCATAGTCAGCTAGCATGGTCCACATGCATAGCCAGCTAGCATGGTCCACAAGCATAGTCAGCTAACATGGTCCACAAGCATAGCCAGCTAGTATGGTCCACAAGCATAGCCAGCTAGCATGGTCCACTAGCATGCCTCATCAACATGGTCCACTAGCATAGCCAGGGTGCTGGGCCTCAAGGTACTGGGGGTCAGGGTACTGGGGGTCAGGGTGCTGGGGGTCAGGGTGCTGGGCCTCAAGGTACTGGGGGTCAGGGTGCTGGGGGTCAGGGTACTGGGGGTCAGGGTACTGGGGGTCAGGGTGCTGGGGGTCAGGGCTCATTCAACCCTCCAGTACTACACACCCTGCCTGGGCCGAATCGAGACAACAAACACACTCTTCCTTCCAAGTCATGGTTCCTGACAAGCCTAACAGGGAAGGATGAAGGTGTAGAAGCTGTGCTGGAATAGCTCGTCTGTGGGTCCTAACACCACGAACAGAACAGTCTGTTGCGTCATCAGCCAGGCCAGACAGAAGGTGTTGATGACTGGTGTTACATCTGATGACACTGTCTGGTCCTGAGTGTGGGAGACAGAGTGGGAGTGTGCATGAGCATGTGCGTGTGAGTCAGAGTAGAGGAGTCAGAGTAGAAGAGTCAGATTAGAAGAGTCAGAGTAGAAGAGTCAGAGTAGAAGAGTCAGAGTAGAGGAGTCAGAGTAGAAGAGTCAGAGTAGAAAGAGTCAGAGTAAAAGAGTCAGAATAAAAGAGTCAGAATAGAAGATTCAGAATAGAAGAGTCAGAGTAGAAGAGTCAGAGTAGAAGAGTCAGAATAGAAGAGTCAGAGTAAAAGAGTCAGAATAGAGGAGTCAGAGTAGAAGAGTCAGAATAAAAGAGTCAGAGTAAAAGAGTCAGAGTAGAAGAGTCAGAGTAGAAGAGTCAGAGTAAAAGAGTCAGAGTAGAAGAGTCAGAGTAGAAGAGTCAGAATAGAAGAGTCAGAATAGAAGAGTCAGAGTAGAAGAGTCAGAATAGAAGAGTCAGAATAGAAGAGTCAGAATAGAAGATTCAGAATAGAAGAGTCAGAGTAGAAGAGTCAGAATAGAAGAGTCAGAATAGAAGAGTCAGAATAGAAGAGTCAGAGTAGAAGAGTCAGAGTAGAAGAGTCAGATTAGAAGAGTTAAAGCGAGCACACCATCCTCATTAAGAGTGGGAGTGTGCATGAGCATGTGCGTGTGAGTCAGAGTAGAAGAGTCAGAGTAGAAGAGTCAGAGTAGAAGAGTCAGAGTAGAAGAGTCAGAGTAAAAGAGTCAGAATAGAAGAGTCAGAGTAGAAGAGTCAGAGTAGAAGAGTCAGAGTAGAAGAGTCAGAGTAGAAGAGTCAGAGTAAAAGAGTCAGAATAGAGGAGTCAGAGTAGAAGAGTCAGAGTAAAAGAGTCAGAATAGAGGAGTCAGAGTAGAAGAGTCAGAGTAAAAGAGTCAGAATAGAGGAGTCAGAGTAGAAGAGTCAGAGTAAAAGAGTCAGAATAGAGGAGTCAGAGTAGAAGAGTCAGAGTAAAAGAGTCAGAATAGAGGAGTCAGAGTAGAAGAGTCAGAGTAAAAGAGTCAGAATAGAGGAGTCAGAGTAGAAGAGTCAGAGTAAAAGAGTCAGAATAGAGGAGTCAGAGTAGAAGAGTCAGAGTAAAAGAGTCAGAATAGAGGAGTCAGAATAGAAGAGTCAGAATAGAAGAGTCAGAATAGAAGAGTCAGAGTAGAAGAGTCAGAGTAGAAGAGTCAGAGTAAAAGAGTCAGAGTAAAAGAGTCAGAATAGAAGAGTCAGAGTAGAAGAGTCAGAGTAGAAGAGTCAGAGTAGAAGAGTCAGAGTAAAAGAGTCAGAGTAAAAGAGTCAGAGTAAAAGAGTCAGAATAGAAGATTCAGAATAGAAGAGTCAGAGTAAAAGAGTCAGAATAAAAGAGTCAGAATAGAAGATTCAGAATAGAAGAGTCAGAGTAAAAGAGTCAGAATAAAAGAGTCAGAATAGAAGATTCAGAATAGAAGAGTCAGAGTAGAAGAGTCAGAGTAGAAGAGTCAGAGTAGAAGAGTCAGAGTAAAAGAGTCAGAGTAAAAGAGTCAGAGTAAAAGAGTCAGAATAGAAGAGTCAGAATAGAAGAGTCAGAGTAGAAGAGTCAGAGTAGAAGAGTCAGATTAGAAGAGTTAAAGCGAGCACACCATCCTCATTACCCTCCTCCCTTCCTCCCACCTTCCTCCCTCCCACCTTCCTCCCCCTCTCTCTTTCTTGATCCTGACTCATTTATATGGAAATGGGAATATATCCAAGATGAGCTTCTGTGTGAGTGTGTGTGTGTGTGTGTGTGTGTGTGTGTGTGTATGTGAGTTTGTGTGTGTGTGTGTGTGTATGTGTGTGTGTGTGAGTGTGAGTGTGTGTGTGTGTGTGTGTGTGAGTGTGTGTGTGTGTGAGTGTGTGTGTGTGTGATAGCATTTGGTAGTCCAGCTGAGCCTACACTCACAGGAGGCCTCTGCTTTGAGTTATCTAATCACAAAGGATGTGTTTTCATTAGTACCAGTTCTTGCTCCTCCAATACTAACTCTGCATGCATCTCTCCACAGCCCTCTCCGCTCACTTCAGGGTGTGTGAGCCGTACTCCGACCACAAGGGGCGCTACCACTTTGGTTTTCACTGCCCTCGCCTTTCAGACAACAAGACCTACATGTTCTGTTGTCACCACAACAACACGCTCTTCAAGTACTGCTGCAACGACACAGAGTTTCAGACCGCCATGCAGATGAACCTCACCACAGGAGACGATGGCTTCACACACAAGTAAACTATTCTATTCCCTTTCATTCCATTCCATCCCATTCCATCCCATTCCATCCCATTCTATTCCATTCCATTCTATTCCATTCTATTCCATTCTATTCCATTCTATTCCATTCCATTCTGTTCTATTCCATTCTATTCCATTCTATTCCATTCCATTCTATTCCATTATATTCCATTCTATTCCATTCCATTCTATTCCATTCCATTCCATTCTATTCTACTATGTTCTGCTGTTCTGTTGTGTTTTGTCATACTCTGTTGTGAGATATTATGCTCTTTCATATTCTGTTTTACCAGTTCTATTTTATCCTGCTCCTGTGTGTATGTGCTTTCAGAAGCACTCAGGAACAGTGCTCAGACATTTCCAGGAATGGATTCACCCTGTTAGTAAACAAACGGCCACAAGCTTTTAAGAGCATCAGATGCCCTCTGGTCCTGCAGCAGAAGCTGGGGGCTGTGGAGTAGCCCTTCCAGAAACCTCTCAGGACAGAAGCTGGGGGTGGAGCATCCTCAGCATCTGTTTTCTACCTTTTCCTGCTTTTTTTTCTCTCCTCCCTCCTCCCTCCTCCCTCTTCTCTCCTCTCTCCTCCCTCCTCTCTTCTCTCCTCTCTCCTCCCTCCTTGCTGCTTCTCGTTCCGTCTCTCCTCCCTCCTCGCTCCCTCTCCTCCTGCCTCTTCTTCTCTTCCTCTCTTCCGCTACTCTCGCTCGCGCCTCCTCCTCTCCGCTCTTCTCTTCCTCCTCTCTCTGTCGCTCTCCTCCCTGCTCTTCCTCGCCTGCCTCTCTTCTCTCTCGCCTCCGTGTCTCTTCTCTCCTGCCCTCCTCATCTCGTTCTCTCATCCGCTCCTCTCGTGTCTCGTCTCGCTGGCTCTGCTCTTCTCTCCGCTCCGCTCCTCTCTCTTTCTGCTCCTGCTCTCTCCCTTCTCTTCTCTCCTCTCTGTCCTGCCTTCTCTCTCCTCCTCCTCTCTCCTCCCTCTTCTCTTGTCTCCTCCTGCTCCTCCTCCCTCCTCTATTCTGCTCTCCTCCTCTTCTTCTCTCGCTCCCTCCTCTCTCTTGCTCTCCTCTCTGTCTATCTCTCCTCCTTCCTCCGCTGCTCCTTCTCTCTCGCTCTCCCTTCTCTCTCTTGCTCTGCTCCTCCGCTCCTTCGTCTTCTCGTCCTCGCCTCGCTGCGCTCTCCTGACTCGCTCTCTTCTTTCTCCGTCCCTCTTCTCTTTGCTCGTGCCTGCCGTCCTCTCTCTTCTCTCTCTCTCAGTCCGCTCCATCTCGTTACTCTCTCTCTCGCCTCCTTGCCTGTCTCTTTCTCATCCTCTCCCTCCTCCTATCCCTCCCTCTCGCTCCCTCCTCTCTCCTCTCTCCTCCCTCCTCTCTCCTTCCTGCTATCTCTTCTCTCCTCTCTTTTCACTGGATGAAAATAAATGAGAAAAAAAACATGTAAATGGTTGCCAAAGGTTCAAGACAAGCAAGCAGGCCGGTTTGAACATCACTGGCGTATTTGTGTGTGACGTCAACTCTCAAATAGCGATCTGTACTTTCTCTCTCACCCACCCCCACACTCACTCTACTTCCTGCCAAAGCAGTCTCAGCTACTGATGAAATTCAATTACAGCACTTGGGCCATTGCTCCCATTTGCCTCCCCTCAACCTCGCTGTCTAATAGGATCAATTGATAGAATCAGGGAAATATTAGTGTCTGTTTACAGAGAGGGCTGCTACTGGTCTGAGAGGCCTCTCTGTGGGGGGAGGGGGGGGGGAGGTGGAGAAGTGTGGACTGTTCCAGTGTTTGTCATTTTGGAAGGTTTTCAGACAATGCACTCTCTCCTTCTCTCTCCCTCGCTCTGCTCCCCTCCTCCCTCTGTAACTACAACGCCTCACTCTCTCGTGTCTATCGCTCCGTCCCCCTGCAGTAAATTTTATAGCTTGCCCTCGGGGCTGCTCGTCTCAGCCCCTGCAGTAACTAGTAGCTGCGCTCGGCCTCTCTCTCCCCCTCTTCCCCCTCAGTAACTATTCTGCCCTCACTCTCTCTCCCCCTCCTCCCCCTCAGTAACTATAGCTGCCTCGCTGTCTCTCTCTCCCCCTCAGTAACTATACTGCCCTCGCTCTCTCTCCCCCTCAGTAACTATACTGCCCTCACGCGCTCTGGCCCCTCTCTCAGGTCCTCTCCCCTCAGGTAACTATACTGCCTCAACTCTCTTCTCCCATCAGTACTATACTGCCGGTCTCTCTCCCTCTCAGTAACTATACTGCCCTCTCTCTGCTCTCGCCGCTCCGTCGCCCTTCTCTCGCCCCTCGCTCCCCCCGTCTGAGTAACTATACTGCCCTCAGCTCTCTCTCTCCCCCAGTAGATATACTGCCTCTCTCTCTCTCCCTCAGTAACTATAGAGCTGCCCCTCTAGCTCTCTCTCGCTCTCCCCCTCGAGTAGACTACAGCTGCTGCTGTACGTCTCCCTTCCCCCTCGTCTCTCCCTCGTCTCCCCTCTCAGTGAAATATACTGCCCTCGGACTCTTCTCTCTGCCCTCAGTAACTATTACTGCCTCCTCCTCTCGCCTCCTCCCCCTCAGTAACTACACTGCTCTGACTCTCTCTCCCCCTCTCTCTCCCCCTCTCTCTCCCCCACAGTAACTACACTGCCCTGGTGGGGGTGTGGATCTACGGGTTCTTTGTCATTGTTCTTCTGGCGTTGGACTTCCTGTATTACTCTGCCATCAACTACGAGGTGTGCCGAGTGTGGCTCCAACGCTGGGGTCTGGGGGGCCGCTGGCTGAAGCAGGCCAGGAGTCGATGGCACTGCCCCCCCACCCTGGACACACAGCCCCCCCTAGGGAGGCTCAGCGGCATGGGGCTGGGCCCCCCGTACCCCCCTCAGGCCCACCACCACAACCCGGGAGAAGAGGTCCCCCCAGCCAGGCCTCCCTCCCCGCATGGCCTCCTCACCTCCAGCGCCTGGTGAGTCTAGAACTTTCTTATTACTCTGTTACTGCACGAGACAGGAGAGGATAACCAGAGGCACACGCAGAACAGGAGAGTTAACTGTGAGGGACAGGAGGAGGAGAGGAAGAGAGAAGAGGAGGAGAGGAGAGAAGAGGAGGAGGAGAGGAGAGAAGGAGAGGAGGAGAGAAGGAGAGGAGGAGAGAAGAGAAGAGGAGGAGAGGAGAGAAGGAGAGGAGGAGAGAAGGAGAGGAGGAGAGGAGAGAAGAGGAGGAGGAGAGGAGAGAAGGAGAGGAGGAGGAGAGGAGAGCAGGAGAGGAGAAAAGGAGAGGAGGAGAGGAGAGGAGAGAAGAGGAGGAGGAGAGGAGAGAAGAGGAGGAGGAGAGTAGAGAAGAGGAGGAGGAGAGGAGAGGAGGAGAGAAGGAGAGGAGAGGAGAGGAGGAGAAAAGGAGGTCCATCTGTCTCAGTTAGACAACACTAATATGACAACTGTCACAACTGCCAAAAGAGAGTGTGTGTGTGTGTGTGTGTGTCTTTGTGTGACCTCATCTTGTGCCTGACAGGTGGAAACCACACGGACCCCATCATGTCCAATTTTGGGTTTGAAGCCCCAACCAATTACAGACACACACACAGACACACACACACACACACACACACACACACACACACACACACACACACACACACACACACACACACACACACAGACACACACACACACACACAGACACACACAAACAGACACACACACACAAACAGACACACACAGACACACACAGACACAGACCCCTGCTTTACCAGCCCTTCTTCCATAGCAGGTGGCTAGTGTTCATGGTGTGTGTGTGTGTGTATCTGTGTGTGTGTATCTGTGTGTGTGTGTGTGTATCTGTGTGTGTGTGTGTATCTGTGTGTGTGTGTGTGTGTGTATCTGTGTGTGTGTGTGTGTGTGTGTGTGTGTGTGTGTGTGTGTGTGAGAGAGAGAGAGAGTTCCGGCAGCACGCTGTGTTTCTGTTCTGCTTCCTTCAGGTACTTTTAAAAGCAACAACCTGAATCTGGATGACGAATTGATGAACCAGCCAGACTGTTATTCACTGGCTCATGTTAGCATGCTACTAACCAGGGAAGCAGTGATTCATGGATGTGTTTTGGCACAGATACGTCCAAGAAGAGAAGCGGGAGGAGGATGAGAGGATGAGAGGAGATGAGAGGAGAAGAAGAGGAGAGGAGGAGAGGAGAAGAAGAGGAGAGGAGGAGAGGAGAGGAGAGGAGAAGAAGAGGAGAAGAAGAGGAGAGGAGGAGAGGAGAGGACAAGAAGAGGAGAGGAGGAGAGGAGAAGAGGAGGAGAGGAGATGAGAGGAGGAGAGAAGAAGAGGAGCAGAGGAGGAGAGGAGATGAGAGGAGGAGAGGAGAAGAAGAGGAGAGGAGAGGAGGAAAGATCTCGCTCTGGACAGGACACCTTCTCCTTCTGGATCTGAAACCTCTAACTACCCAGCAACCCTCTCTCGTATCTCCTCCTGGACCTATGGACCAACCTCCACCCCACACACACACACACACACACACACACACACACACACACACACACACACACACACACACAGTGTTCTTCTTGGGCCTGCCTGGTGTGTTCTAGCTGGAGAAAGTTCTTTATACTCTATAATGGCTGTCGTAAATATTTTATAGACGTGTGGTGGTGCGAGGCAGATGGTAGAGGCTGCCACAGGGGGAAAGAGGAACAGGTTTACCACCCTGACCTCTGACCTCTGACCTGTGTGACTCTGGTGGAGGGAAAGCTGATTCAGGGCTGGGGGACCCTGCAGGGAACGCCAACACTCTGAGATGCTGCGCTGGAGGACACTGGCATGCAGAGAGACTATTTCTCCTTTTCTGTCAACTGTTGACTGAAACAACTTCAATGATGGCGAGTGAAGTCCTAAATGCTGAGCATTAGACGGCAGGACAGTGGTACTGGGACAACAGCATCACAGAGACACAAAGCCGTCTGCCTGAGAGCCTGCTAGTTTCATAGACTGGGGTCTGTTTTTGATCATGTGCTCAGGTAGCAGGAAACTTCTGTCTACTGTCAAGCTACAAAAGATGAACAAACCTTTGAGAAGAAGCTTCGGTCAAACTTATGTTTCGATTTAGACACTAGGTAAAGTAAAAATGAAGTAATATACAGTTCATTATCTGAGCACTTTAAGTGTGGTTTTAGAATTAGTGCTTCTAACTAAGATTGTAAAAGGAGGTATACAGTATGGCTGTTCAGTTAACTACACTGTTCCCTCTGTACCTGGTAACATAGAAGTGTCTGTCCCTTAATGATGATGTCACCAGTGAGCAGATTAGTATCGTTGTGGTCTGAATAGTCCAGTATTACAGTCTGTCCCTTAATGATGATGTCACCAGTGAGCAGATTAGTATCGTTGTGGTCAGAATAGTCCAGTACTACAGTCTGTCCCTTAATGATGATGTCACCAGTTGTATGATTAGGTGGTAGGTATAGTGGATGTAATTGCACTGTTCACAACCAGGAAGAAATAAAGATTTCTATTTTGCTGCGTGTTCAAAGGTGTCTTAGTCAGCCTGTCTGTCTACCTGTCTGTCTGTCTACCTGTCTGTCTGTCTACCTGGCTGTCTGTCTACCTGTCTGTCTGTCTAACTGTCTGTCTAACTGGCTGTCTGTCTGTCTGTCTGTCTACCTGTCTGTCTGGTCTACCTGTCTGTCTACCTGGCTGTCTGTCTAACTGTCTGTCTGTCTGTCTACCTGTCTGTCTGTCTGTCTGTCTACCTGGCTGTCTGTCTAACTGTCTGTCTGTCTACCTGTCTGTCTGTCTAACTGTTTGTCTGTCTACCTGTCTGTCTGTCTACCTTAGGAATAATGAACTGCCAGGATGCAGCTGGGACACGCCCTCTGCTGCCCTGCCCCAGGTCACCATGGCAACTGTGATTGACAGGTGCTACAGTTCTGTGTTCTAATTGGTTGTGAGGGTGAAAGGTGTGTCTGAAGTAACTGTACCTACACAGACATGTGCCCTTACTGGAACTCACGCACACACACACACACTCACATGCACGAACAAAGAAATATAGAAATATTTGTTAAACTGAAGGAGAAATAAAAGTGAAGAGGGTTTGAGGAATGGAGAGAGAGAACATAGGAGACAGGGGACACAGGAGGGACAGGAGATAAATGAAGGGAGCAGAGATCGAAGGAGAGATAGAACACACTGAGAATTATATATAACATTGAGAATTATGTATAACATTGAGAATTATATATATATATATATAGAGAGAGAGAGAGAGAGAGAGAGAGAAAGAGAGAGAGAGAGAGAGAGAGAGAGAGAGAGAGAGAGAGAGAGAGCGATAGAAGGAGTGATAATGATAATCCATGAAAACTAATCACCACCATTCATCACCAGTGAGATCTTTGGCTCTAGTTCGGCCTCTGTCTGGTCCTGCGGCCCCTGGTAACAAATCAAACGCACCCCGTCCATTCATTAGAAGCCTATTATTATCTCCTCTAACTCCACCCTGTCAGACTCACAAGGAGAAGCTATTCCTTAGGTAGTGTTCTGCTCATGCTAAACATGTTTCTCCTCCCTGAGGGGCTAAATGACATGGAGCTGCTTCTGTTAGTCAGTTACACCCTGGAGTCACCTGTCGTTTGTTACCTGCAACAGAAGATAATGTTAGACTCATGGGCGTAGTGACAGTGTCACATGACCAGCCAGTGTTGTCATGGGCGTAGTGACAGTGTCACATGACCAGCCAGTGTTGTCATGGGCGTAGTGACAGTGTCACATGACCAGCTAGTGTTCTCATGGGCGTAGCGACACTGTCACATGACCAGCCAGTGTTGTCATGGGCGTAGTGACAGTGTCACATGACCAGCCAGTGTTCTCCTGCTGGAGAAGTTGATCTCAGTCGCTGTCTGTCACAACTGGTTCTAACTAGACTTGAAAATTAGCTTTTTTTTACTTTTCCTCCCTCCCTCCCCTCCCTCCCTCACTCCACTCTTCTCTCTTCTTCTCTTCTCCCTCCCCTCCCCTCCCCTCCCATCTCCTTTCTTCCCACTCTCATCCTCCACTCCAAAGAACTGTTCATCCCTGAAAGTCTATCATATTCCCATGGCAACCTGTCCCATGGCAGCAATTACCCAGACTGCACTGCTCAAGGACAGTAGGCAGGCAGCAGGCTGAAGCTGGGGAGAGGCCAGTGGGCTCCAGGCTGAAGCTGGGGAGAGGCCAGTGGGCTCCAGGCTGAAGCTGGGGAGAGGTCACTGTGCTCCAGGCTGAAGCTGGGGAGAGGCCAGTGGGCTCCAGGCTGAAGCTGGGGAGAGGCCAGTGTGCTCCAGGCTGAGAGCAGAACAGGAAGCTTTTTAAAGATCGTCATCATCTTCTGATCTTCTACAAGGGAACCCAACACTACTGCCGGACCAGGAAGAACTTTACCTTGAAGGTCGAGAACAGCAGGGATGGTGATCACATGACCAGGAGCAGGGATGGTGATCACATGAGCAGGAGCAGGGATGGTGATCACATGATCAGGAGCAGGGATGGTGATCACATGACCAGGAGCAGGGATGGTGATCACATGACCAGGAGCAGGGATGGTGATCACATGATCAGGAGCAGGGATGGTGATCATGTGACCAGGAGTAGGGATGGTGATCACATGACCAGGAGCAGGGATGGTGATCACATGACCAGGAGTAGGGATGGTGATCACATGACCAGGAGCAGGGATGGTGATCACATGATCAGGAGCAGGGATGGTGATCACATGACCAGGAGCAGGGATGGTGATCACATGACCAGGAGCAGGGATGGTGATCACATGACCAGGAGTAGGGATGTGATCACATGACCAGGAGCAGGGATGTGATCACATGATCAGGAGCAGGGATAGAGATCACATGACCAGGAGCAGGGATGTGATCACATGATCAGGAGCAGGGATAGAGATCACATGACCAAGCTGATCTGATAAACAGTGAAGCCCAGATGTCTTGTGGGAATTTGTGTAACGATGCCAAACAATGAACCGATACACCAGCAAGAATCTTATCAGTCATGATCGATTTCACTTCTCAGTGTAATTCTCTGCACCCTGGTGAAATGTCAGATCCTTTAAAAGTCCTTCTGAAAGAGAGAGAGTTCTCTGCAGCTGTTCTGCTGTTTCCTGCTGCAGCTCTGTCCAAGAGGAGAGAGAGTCCGCTAAGCCGTGCGGATCCACAGAGAGAGACTCCCTCCTCATCCCTCCTCATCCCTCCTCATCCCTCCTCATCCCTTCCCATCCCTCCTCATCCCTCCCCATCCCTCCTCATCCCTCCCCATCCCTCCTCATCCCTCCTCATCCCTCCTCATCCCCCTCTGGCCTGCTCCTAATCCCTCCTTGTCTCTGCTCTCCCTCCTCCCCCTCCTCCCCCTACTCCCCCCTGCTTCCCCCTGCTCCCCCCTACTCCCCCCTGCTCCCCCCTACTCCCCCCTGCCCCCCTAACTCCCCCCTGCTTCCCCCTGCTCCCCCTACTCCCCCCTGCTTCCCCGCCAGCTCCCCCCTGCCTCCCCCCTACTCCCCCTGCTCCTTGCTCCCCCTGCTCCCCCTACACTCCCGGCCTCCCCCCTACTCCCCTGCTCCCCCTACTCCTCCTCCTTGCTTCCCCCTACTCCCCCCTACTCCCCCTGCTCCCCTTGCTTCCCCCCTGCTCCCCCCTGCCTTCCCCCCTTGCTCCCCCCTGCTCCCCCTGTCCCTCCAGACAGCCTGGTCTCTGAAGGGACAGAAGGATTATTCCAGCAAATAATTGATTGTTGGAGATGAAGGGTCAAGTTTGGAAAGTTGGTTATTATTCTCAGCTACAGTTAAGCCCGTTATCGAGAGAGAGAGAGAGAGAGAGAGAGAGAGAAGAAGAAGAGAAGATGAGACGAGAGAGAGAGAGACAAGTTGAGAGGAAGAGAGAGAGAAGAGAAAAGGAGAGAGAGAGAGAGAGAGAAAGGAGAGGAAGAGAGAGAGAGAGAAAGAGAGAGAGAGAGAGAGAGAGAAAGAGAGGAAGAGAGGAAGAGAGAGAGGATGGAGAAATAGAGAGTGTGAGGAGGTAGAAAGAGACAGAAAAAAGGCCAACTTCATGTAAACCTAAAAAGAGATTGTGCTTTGCTAAGAGTCAGCCTTGTCTATGCAAAGCTGCTACAAGCCTTCTACAAGAGTGTCTGTACTGTGAGAGACTTGACCCACACAGCTGAACACACCTCATTACATGACCTGAAACTTCCATCTAGTCAGACTGTCATGTATTAATCATCTCTCTCCATCCTGTTCTCGTGCATTCATTATTTACTGAGTAATGTCTGTAGATCCTTCAGTTACCCCTCACCACTGAGCACAGCCCCCCGCTCCAGGAACCAGGGTGCATTGAAGACTCAGATATCCAGTCCACCAGGAACCAGGGTGCATTGAACACTCTCAGATATCCAGTCCACCAGGAACCAGGGTGCATTGAACACTCTCAGATATCCAGTCCACCAGGAACCAGGGTGCATTGAAGACTCTCAGATATCCAGTCCACCAGGAACCAGGGTGCATTGAACACTCTCAGATATCCAGTCCACTCTGACCACCAAAAACTGTTGAACTTTGATTCTTGATTTTCTGCTACACTTTCCATCTCCACAGTTTGTGTGTTCCTTGTCTGTTTATCATGATAAATGTGTTTTTTACAAGCTGGCAGCTGAATCTTGTACCAGCTGGACACCACGACTCCCCCTTCAATTCCTCCACCTTTCATTCATTTAACCGACGCTTTCATCCACTTCCCACCTGCTCACCTCCTCTCACACACAGCTGAAACACATCTGAGAGCGTGTGTGTGTGTGTGTGTGTGTGGGGGGGGGGGGTAAATTAAACTGCTGCATTCATGTTTCCTTCACCATCAGGACGCACCGAAAGATGCAGGCCACATCAAAGTGAGAACTAAGAAATACTTCTGACCTGAAAGTCTGGTTTGATTCTTGTTCCAGGAGCTAAAGAGAGCAGACAGGCAGATCAGACATACTGCTCATACTCTGTCTTCCACACCTTCACAGGCAGAAGGTTTCAGAAGAAGGTGCAAACTCATATAAAACCACCCAGACAGTCCTTTGAAGTAGGCTAGACCTTCCCTTTCAGTATTCCGCATCTCTTTCACGCTCTGTTTCTCTCTCTCAATCCCACCCTCTCTTCCTCTCCCCCAGCCCTTCTCTCACCCTCCTCCCCCCCCTCTACCCCTAATCCTCCCTCCCTCTCCTGTCAGTTTCTGCTTGTGATCAGTGTCCTGTGGGAAAAACATCTTACTAAACTTAATTCAGAAAATCAATTAAATCAAAGCTGCCTTTGAAGCGGATTAAGACTTTTTAAAGGGTGTTTTTCCTTCACTTTTCTCCTCTTTACAGTGAAATGCGTTTACAGTGGTCTGTTCTGAGACCTTTAGGGAACTCATCTGATCAATATCAAGTCCAGTGATAAGTAGCTTATTACAAAGACATACTTTCTCTGCAACTGACCTTGGAAGCCAACAGTCTATAATCCTACATTCTTAGTTTTTGGTTCCACATAAAATCCAGGGCCAGTTATTAATTTATCTACTATTCAGTACAAATAATTCTCACTAAAAGCTAAATGTCACTGTTGGATATTTTTATTGACATTTTGGATATTTCCACTTGTTTCGGTCGACAAACATCAGTTTCCACTTGAAGTGGATGGCTGGTCTCCGCCACTTTACCGCAGGAGAGAAGAGAGGCGCTCAGTTGGGGACCGGGAGGATGAAAGCCGCGCTGGTTCATTGACTTTCCCCACTCTCAACCTTTCATCACCTTTGTTTTCTAAAAGGCTACATCGATCTCTGGCTGTGCTAAAGTGCTGGTGAAGGAAACGCTTTTTAAACCGCGAGGCTTGGGGGCCGTCCTGCGGAAAAACAGCTACGTGCCCTTTTGACTTTTCAGTTCCAGCTGCAGTGCGCGATACTATGAGGGACCATTGCCATGGTAATGTGAATAAAACAGTCCCTCAGTCAACGTTTCACTGCGTTTTTAGCAGAAGAGCTTTAGTGCCACCTACTGGAAGGATCACTCAACACACCTCACAACATTCCTTGATAAGAAGTTACCGTTCAGAGAATCCAGTAATTATGTCGTTAAGATTTACCAACACTTGGCAACTAGTTCATTGAGTTGTGTCCAATAACACTTCCACAACTCTAATGATCACGTATCCCTCCCTGAATAGGGAATACTAGGAACAAACCTGGCAACCCGCCAGGTTTGTCGCTACCATGGCAATCACCTGTTGCTACTCCAACAGTTTGTTGCTTAACGTTAAAGCTAACCTTGTTTGAGGTTTTTTTCGTTAAAATGGAAAACTTACCGGCATCATTTTACGGGGACATTGATAAAAGAAACCCCGTAATTTCAGCTTTTGATCACGACATTAAAGAGTTCATGTCATTAATGAAACGAGTTGGTAATTTGCCGACTTACGACCACAAATCATACTCGAGAGGGTGAGAATATAACTTTATTACTGTGCCGTTAGTCCGCTCGAGCTGGTTAGCTGGTTAGCTGGTTAGCAGGTTAGCAGACGGTCCTCTTGTATCCGTCACTGTGTCTGTGAATGTAGACTATCTAACGACCTCACTCTCTGTCTCAGAGCCAAAAGTATCTTTGAGATATGGAACAAGTACAAACCTCGACTTCCAACCGCCTACTACGAGAACTATATGCTGAATGTAGCCGATTTTCTGTTCGAAATAAAGGTTTGAATAACTAAATAATAATATCTTAAGTTAAGACTGTACATTCAGGGAGGCCTCCAGGAGGAGGCAGGGGATAGGAGGAGGCAGGGAGAGGGACAGAGGAGGGAGAGAGAGGAGAGAGAGGTAGGAGAGATAGGGAGAAGGAAAGATATAGGAAAAATAGGGAGAGAGGTAGATAGAGAGAAACAGAGAGAAACACAGAGAGAGAGAGAGTAGGAGAGAGAGAGACGGAAGGCGAGTCAGGAGAGGAGGCCGGAGAGATCAGAGGCAGCGAGGGGCAGAGGGTGAGCAGAGCGCAGTCATAGACCAGACAAGAGGAGAGGACAAGAGAAACGAGACGAGCTCAGAGCAGGGGAATAGAAAGGCTGTTGAGAGAGGCAGCAGGGCAGAGACAGAGAGCAGGAGGCAGCCAGCAGGGAGAGAGGGTCAGAGAGCAGGAGCGAGCAGGAGAGTGAGGTCCAGATGTAGGTCACAGCGTGGAGAGAAAGGGAGTGAAGGAGAGAAATGGAGCAAAAAGGAGAGGGGCAAGCATTAGGCAGCAGGAGGTAAGCAGCAGGAGGAGAGAGAGGGCAGAGGGAGAAAGAGAGACAGAGCAGTGTCGGGGACGGTGACGCAGAGAGGAGAGGAAGAGTAAGAGAGGGAGAGATGGAGAAAACATAGGATCCAAATGACAAGATTAGACTGCGATTCAAGCCAAGACAGGAATGTTCCATCTGTGTGGATCAGGGAGGAGGGCAGGGTGTAGGGAGCAGGGTAGAGTGTAAGGAGGTTAGGGTGTAGGGAGCAGGGTAGGGTGTAGGGAGGGAAGGTTAAGCGGAGGGAGAGGAGGAGAGAGTGGTAAAGAGGGAGTCAGAATTTAGGGTCGAAGAGAGAGGAAGAGAAAGTCGGAGGGAGAAAGGACAAGGAGCGAGCGGAGCTGGAATCCTCCCCCCCTCCTCCTCTTTTCCTCCTCCTCTTCCTCCTCTTTCCCCCTCCTCTCCTCCTCCTCCTCTCTCCCTCCTCTCCTCCCCCCTCCTCCTCTCTTCCCCCTCCTCCACCTCTCCTCCCCCCCTCCTCCTCCCCTCCTCCTCCTCTCCTGTAGTTCCGAGCGCTGCAGGGTTGCTGTCAGTGTTGCTTTCAGCAGGAGCAGTGTGCAGGCCGGTCTGGTCCACAAAGTGTCCAGAGACTGCTGGCTCTGCTGGACTTCATCCGTGTGATGATGCAGGCAGCTCTGCCACACGACCACCTCTGCTGGCTCATCTACAATGGTAGCTCTGCTGGTAGCTCTGCCCCTGGTGGTGGGGAGTGGTACTACACTCATCAGCTGTGTTAAACTGTCACTTTAACCCCCCAACCACCTCTCTGCCTCTCTCTCTCCCTCACTATCCCTTCGTCCCTTCCTCTCTCTCCCCTCCTCTGACTCCCTGTCGTCTCCAGGATCCTTGTATATCTACAACATCTGTCGTCACCTGATGACCCTGAACCACACAGCCCAGGTATCAGAGCCCCTGGGGGAACTAGAGTATGCACAGCCCAGTGGAACACAGTGTAGAACAGCCCAGTAGAACACAGTAAAGAACAGCCCAGTAGAACACAGTGTAGAACAGCCCAGTAGAACACAGTAAAGCACAGCCCAGTAGAACACAGTGAAGAACAGCCCAGTAGAACCCAGTGAAGCACAGCCCAGTGGAACACAGTGTAGAACAGCCCAGTAGAACACAGTGTAGAACAGTCCAGTAGAACACAGTAAAGAACAGCCCAGTAGAACACAGTGTAGAACAGCCCAGTAGAACACAGTAAAGAACAGCCCAGTAGAACACAGTGTAGAACAGCCCAGTAGAACACAGTGTAGAACAGTCCAGTAGAACACAGTAAAGCACAGCCCAGTAGAACACAGTGAAGCACAGCCCAGTAGAACACAGTAAAGCACAGCCCAGTAGAACACAGTGAAGAACAGCCCAGTAGAACACAGTAAAGAACAGCCCAGTAGAACACAGTGTAGAACAGCCCAGTAGAACACAGTGTAGAACAGCTCAGTAGAACACAGTGTAGAACAGCTCAGTAGAACACAGTGTAGAACAGTCCAGTAGAACACAGTGTAGAACAG
>BROE01000027.1:13324209-13339029 GCA_036571765.1 Plecoglossus altivelis
CACCACACCTGGTCCTCGTGTGTGTACTCTGCTGCAGCCTCCAGCGATGACATCACTGCTCAGGCCCCTCCCCCTCAGGAGCGGCTGCAGGAAGCGTGTGTGGTGGTGCAGCGAGGACTACAGGGGGTCATCCAGGGCTGGACCGCCATGATGCTTCCAGACGGCAGCGCCATCGCTGACAACGTCTTCCTGCAGGTGTCTTTTCCTGTTCCTCTTCCTGTTCCTCTTCCTGCACCTCTTCCTGTTCCTCTTCCTGTTCCTCTTCCTGTTCCTCTTCCTGTTCCTCTTCCTGTTCCTCTTCCTGTTCCAGTTCCTCTTCCTGTTCCAGTTCCTCTTCCTGTTCCTCTTCCTGAGCCTCTTCCTGTTCCTCTTCCTGCACCTCTTCCTGTTCCTCTTCCTGCACCTCTTCCTGTTCCTCTTCCTGTTCCTCTTCCTGCACCTCTTCCTGTTCCTCTTCCTGTTCCTCTTCCTGTTCCAGTTCCTGTTCCTGTTCCACTTCCTGTTCCAGTTCCTGTTCCTGTTCCACTTCCTGTTCCAGTTCCTGTTCCTGTTCCTCTTCCTGTTCATCTCCCTGTTCCTCTTCCTGTTCCTCTTCCTGTGCCTCTTCCTGTGCCTCTTCCTGTTCCTCTTCTTGCAGGGGCCTCATCTTGTTCCTCTTCCTGTTCCTCTTCTTGCAGGGGCCTCATCTTGTTCCTCTTCCTCTTCCTGTTCCTGTCTCTCTGAGTAGAGCCTGTCCTCTTCCTGGTCTAACATGCATCTCTCTGGCTTTACAGAAATACAGAAGGATGGCCAGTCACTTGTCTGCAGGAGAGAGCGCAGGAGGAGGAGGAGGAAGAGGAGCAGATGGAGGCGAGGAGACATCAGGAGGAGGAGAGGAGACGGCAGGAGGAGGAGAAGAGACGACAGGAGGAGAGGAGACAACAGGAGGAGGAGAGGAGACAGATGTGTTGGAGAATAGCAACCTGTTTCTTGTTCCTGTGGACCAAGTGGTGGAACTTCTTGCTATTCAGCACAGGGTCTCCCTCAAGCTGACTCACACCTGCAAAGGTACCTGACAGGTGTATTAGGATGACAAAACTGGGACTGCTTTACAGACTGTGACCACTAGGACTTAACATCATCTACAGCTTGTGTTTGTGTGTGTGTGTGTGTTTGTGTGTGTTTGTGTGTGTTTGTGTGTGTGTGTGTGTTTGTGTGTGTTTGTGTGTGTGTGTGTGTTTTCCCCAGCTGACCTGGAGTGTAGTGACAGGAGGCCACTGCAGCCCTCTGGTGTGCAGGTGCTAGAGACAGCGTGTCAAACAGGTGAGTACAGACCCTGGAGAGACACTCCTGGAGAGACACTCCTGGAGAGAGACTCTGCTCCTGGAGAGAGACTCTGCTCCTGGAGAGACACTCTGCTCCTGGGGAGAGACTCTGCTCCTGGAGAGAGACTCCTGGAGAGAGACTCTGCTCCTGGAGAGAGACTCTGCTCCTGGAGAGAGACTCTGCTCCTGGAGAGACACTCCTGGAGAGAGACTCTGCTCCTGGAGAGAGACTCTGCTCCTGGAGAGAAACTCTGCTCCTTGAGAGACACTCTGCTCCTGGAGAGAGACTCTGCTCCTGGAGAGAGACTCTGCTCCTGGAGAGACACTCCTGGAGAGAGACTCTGCTCCTGGGGAGAGACTCCTGGAGAGAGACTCTGCTCCTGGAGAGACACTCTGCTCCTGGAGAGACACTCTGCTCCTGGAGAGAGACTCTGCTCCTGGAGAGACTCTGCTCCTGGAGAGAGACTCTGCTCCTGGGGAGAGACTCTGCTCCTGGAGAGACACTCTGCTCCTGGAGAGACACTCTGCTCCTGGGGAGAGACTCTGCTCCTGGAGAGACACTCTGCTCCTGGAGAGAGACTCTGCTCCTGGAGAGAGACTCTGCTCCTGGAGAGACTCTGCTCTGCTCTGTGTGACTCCGCCATGTCTCTGTAGAGAAAACCCTGTTGAAGAAAATCAAGTGGAACCGTGTCTCCAGAGCCCTCTTCCTCATCCAGAAGGCTGTGCTGGCACACAAGCACCACCAGGACAACAGCGCCACCCGGAGGCTCCTGGAGGTCAGACCAGCTACAACCTCAAGACAACAGACGACAATTCTGTCAGTGTCTGGTGTTGTCCTGACTACCCCCTTCCTGCCCCTGTGTTCTGCAGGAGGCGGTGCTGCAGTTGGAGAAGGCAGGGGTGGAGGAGCGGAGAGTGGGGCTGGAGAGGAGGGATGGAGGGATGGAGAAGGAGGAGGAGGAGAGGAAGAACAGACCTCCCCCTCCTCCCATCCTTCTCTCCCGGACTAATCACTCCATGACCTTTGCCCCTGCCTCCTATGCCTTGAAACAGCAGGTGTCCACACGGTCACATGACTATGTTCTGGTACTGGTTGTCAGTCTGGGTCTGTGTTGAAGGTGTGGTGGTTCTGTGTTGTAGGTGTGCTGGTACTGTATCTATGGCAGAGAGGCAGAGGGGGTCAACCTGAAGGTGCGTCTTGGAGACTGTGGCCTGGTGGGAACTGGAATACAGGTCAGTTTGTCTGTCTGTCTCTCTCACTGTCTGTCTGTCTGTCTCTCTCACTCCCTGTCTGTCTATCTGTCTGTCTCTCTCACTGTCTGCCTGTCTCTCTCACTCCCTGTCTGTCTCACTCCCTGTCTGTCTGCCTCTCTCACTCCCTGTCTGTCTCACTCCCTGTCTGTCTGTCTCACTCACTCCCTGTCTCTCTCACTCCCTGTCTGGCTGTCTCTCTCACTCTCTGTCTGTCTGTCTCTCTCACTCCCTGTGTTTGTCTTACTCCCTGTCTGTCTCTCTCACTCCCTGTCTGTCTCTCTCACTCCCTGTCTGTCTGTCTGTCTCTCTCACTCCCTGTCTGTCTGTCTGTCTCTCTCACTCCCTGTCTGTCTGTCTGTCTCTTTCACTCCCTGTCTCCCTGTCTGTCTGTCTGTCTGTCTCTTTCACTCCCTGTCTGTCTGTCTCTCTCACTCCCTGTCTGTCTGTCTCTCTCACTCCCTGTCTGTCTGTCTCTCTCACTTCCTGTCTGTCTGTCTCACTCCATGTCTATCTCTCTCACTCCCTGTCTGTTTGTCTGTCTATCTCACTCCCTGTCTGTCTGTTTGTCTGTCTCTCTGACTCCCTGTCTGTCTCTCTGACTCCCTGTCTGTCTCTCTGACTCCCTGTCTGTCTGTCTCTCTGGGCTCCGCACTGTGTTCAGGTGCCAGCAGTAGGAGAGTGTGTACTGAGGGTGGAGGGCTTGGAGCCAAACCAGAGGTATGTGTTTGCAGTGGCAGCCTACGACTGTCATGGCAACCTGCTTGGAGGAGGTGTAGGAGAGACCACCAGACCACTGCTGGCCTCCCCCCCCCTGGCCCTCCTCACCACCTGGGCTCACCTGGCTCAGGTAGGTCTCACCAGGGAACACCTGAGCCACACAGGAACACTCTGTCTGTGTCTTGTGTGTACTTCCCTGTGCTCCTGTGTCCCTCAGGCAGCGTACCAGATGGGGCACAGCTCCCTGGTGAAGAGAGCCTGTGGAGAACTGTGGAGTCACTTCACAGTGCAGGACGTCCCCATGCAGGCAGGAGCCAGCAGCCAGCCTGCTGGCCCCACACACACACGGTCAGGACACACACAATGACACACACACACCTACTCTTCTCTCAAATGTTTCCTGCTAATTTCCCCTTCCTCTCTCCCTGTCTCCCTGTCTCCCTGTCTCCCTCCCTCCCTCCCTCTCTCCCTCGCTCCCTCCCTCCCTCCCCCAGGCTGTGTGTGGACACCGTGCGTCTCTCCTCGCCTCTCCTCCTCCAGCTGTTCCTCACTTCCGTCCTGATGCAGACAGACACACACATCCAGGAGGGGGCGCTGCACTGCGACGCCCTCAGCAGCCAGGGCCCTCCGTCCTGGGGTCAGGTAGGTAGTTATGGCCCCTGTCCTGGGATCAGGCAGGTAGTTATGGCCCCTGTCCTGGGATCAGGGGTCAGGTAGAGACTGTCTAACTTGTTGCCCCCCCAGGAGATGCGTCTGGCGGAGTGTTCAAGACTACAGGTGGCGCTGGATGTTAGCTTGTGGCTGAACAAGGACAGCGCCGCCCTGCAGGCTGTGGTGGGCTGCTACGGCCTCCTGGCCCCACTCATCTTCCATCAGATCTACTCAGAGCCCTTGGTGCAGGTAACCTTTGAACAGCTCACCCAGAACAGCTTACCTGAAGCACCTGAGCATCACCTGTCTCGTGTGTCTGTGTGTGTGTGTGTGTGTGTGCTGCAGGTGCTGCTGAGGTGTCTGGTGGTCCTGCAGGAGATCTCCCCTGAGCTGAAGCACAAACGTTCAGCCTCCACCTCCGAGTCCCTGCTGCACATGGTGGCGTGCATCACCTACTACCTGTCCAAGGTTACTGAGAGAGTTCTGTGTGTGTGCGCTGTGTGTGTGCGCTGTGTGTGTGTGTGTGTGTGTGTATGTACATATATATGTGTATGTGCTGTGTGTGTATATATATATATGTGTGTGTGCTGTGTGTATGTATATATATATATGTGTATGTGCTGTGTGTGTATATATATATATGTGTGTGTGCTGTGTGTATGTATATATATGTGTGTATGTGCTGTGTGTGTATATATATATATATATGTGTGTGTGCTGTGTGTATGTATATATATGTGTGTGTGTGTCTGACAGGCTCTGAGGACTCTGAACCTGTCCTGTGTGGCTGGTCCTGTGGTGGACATGGGGAAGAGACTGCTTCAGGAGATGATTGAGACCTCTGCCACAGACCAGGAGACAGACAGGCTGCCCAGGAGAGACCAGGAGACAGACAGGCTGCCCAGGAGAGACCAGGAGACAGACAGGCTGTCCAAGAGAGACCAGGAGACAGACAAGCTGCCCAGGAGAGACCAGGAGACAGACAAGCTGCCCAAGAGAGACCAGGAGACAGACAAGCTGTCCAGGAGAGACCAGGAGACAGACAAGCTGCCCAGGAGAGACCAGGAGACAGACAGGCTGCCCAAGAGAGACCAGGAGACAGACAAGCTGTCCAGGAGAGACCAGGAGACAGACAAGCTGTCCAGGAGGGGTGGGGCCGGGGAGGAGACATGCGAGCAGCTGAGGGCTCTGGAGGGAAAGAAAGCCAGCTCTGGTATACACACACACACACACACACACACACACACACACACACAGACACACACAGACACACACACATACATACACAGACACACACACACACACACACACATACATACATACACAGACACAGACACACACACACACACACACACACATATACGCACACACACACACACACACACATACGCACACACACACACATACACATATACACACACACGCACACATATACGCACACACATATACGCACACACACACATATATAAACATAGACACATGTTGCTGGTGTAGCTGTGATGATGATGATGATGATGATGTTGGTGATGATGATGATGACGATGATGTTGGTGTGTAGGGTATCACAGCCATGAGCTGATAGTCCAGGATGATCCAGTGTTGTTGTTCAGTACCCTGTCCTCCTGCCCCCTGAAGACCTGCTACAGAGAGGGTACACACACACAAGCTAAACATAGACATATCTATACAGACTCTCCATACAGTCCCACACAGACCCATCCAGTTATTCATATATGTGTGCGTGGTGTGTGTGAGCTCAGTGATGAAGGTGAAGAGGAAGGCGTGCTTCCTGGAGTGTGCTGTGCTGTTGCTGCAGAGGAGCCTGCAGGAGGGGCAGCTGAGCCTGGTGACACAGTGGGGCCAGGACATCTTCACCTGGATCAGCAGGTGTGTGAGGTGGGGGGGGAGGGGGTGTCCACACCTGGTGACACACTGGGGCCAGGACATCTTCACCTGGATCAGCAGGTGTGTGAGTGAGGGGGGGAGGTGGTGTCCACACCTGGTGACATAGTGGGGCCAGGATATCTTCACCTGGATCAGCAGGTGTGTGAGTGAGGGTGGGGTGTGTCCACACCTAGTGTGTGGACAGAAGTTTGGAAGTCTGTGTTTGACTGACTACATTGATGTGTGTGTGTGTGTGTGTGTATCTGGATTTACATATCTGTGTGTGTGCATATATGTGTGTGTGTGTGTGTGTGTCCAGGAGGGATGAATGTCTGGTAGGTCCTAAGAAGCTGCATGAGAGAGGAGGCCTGGGAAAGCTCTCCTCCTGCACAGAGAACAAGGTGTGTCCTGCTGCCTCACACCTGCTGCCCTCACACCTGCTGCTCCTGTCACACCTGCTACTCCTGTCACACCTGCTGCCCTCACAACTGCTGCCCTCACACCTGCTGCTCCTCTCACACCTGCTGCCCTCACACCTGCTGCTACTGTCACACCTGCTGCCTCACACCTGCTGCCCTCACACCTGCTGCCCTCACACCTGCTACTGTCACACCTGCTGCTCTCACACCTGCTGCCCTCACACCTGCTGCCCTCACACCTGCTGCTACTGTCACACCTGCTGCCCTCACACCTGCTGCCTCACACCTGCTGCCCTCACACCTGCTGCCCTCACACCTGCTGCCTCACACCTGCTGGCCTCACACCTGCTGCCCTCACACCTGCTGCCCTCACACCTGCTGCTCCTGTCACACCTGCTGCTCCTGTCACACCTGCTGCTCTCACACCTGCTGGCCTCACACCTGCTGGCCTCACACCTGCTGCTCTCACACCTGCTGCCCTCACACCTGCTGCCCTCACACCTGCTGCTCTCACACCTGCTGCCCTCACACCTGCTGCTCCTGTCACACCTGCTGCTCCTGTCACACCTGCTGGCCTCACACCTGCTGCCCTCACATCATCATCTCACATAATCCTGTGTCTGACAGTGTGTGTGTGTTTGTAGAAGAAGTCTGGTTCACTCTGGACAGACAAGAAGAAAAGGGAGTTTCTGCACAGGAAGCTGCTCTCTGGTCTCAAGACACAGAACACTGACAGGTGTGTCTAGTGTCTCTCTGCATTGAAGCATATCTGCCTGTATTGCTCTGTGAACTATGGCCTTATGCCACTGTTTAACCCTGTTTGGTGTGTGTGTATGGTGTGTGTGTGTGTATGTACGGTGCGTGTGTGTGTGGTGTGTGTATGGTGTGTGTGTGTGTGTGGTGTGTGTGTATGGTGTGTGGTGTGTGTGCGTCCAGAGAGAGCAGAGCAGTAGACACCCTGCTCACCCTGCTGCCTCCCCTGCTGCCTGGTTACCAACGGCGACGACGTCTCCGCCAGGTCTGCTCTGAGGAGTGGCTGTGGCGTTGTCATGCCAACCTGAGTATTGGGCTTGCCCACCTGGGCGTGCTCAGAAACAACCTGCATCTTAACCTCACAGCCAGCTGCCCTTACCGGTACACACACACCACACACACACCACACACACACACACACCACACACACACCACACACACACCACACACACACCACACACACACACCACACACACACACCACACACACACCACACACACACACACACACCACACACACCATATAGACACTATACACACATGTTCCAAGCTTATGGTGTGTGTGTGTGTGTGTGTTGCAGCTACAGTCAGCTGCCTCCCTCCATGTTCTCCCTGTACCAGAGTGGGATCTTGGTGCAAAGGGGCCCCCAGCCCCCTGCAGTCACCCCCCAACCTCGACCACTCTCTGCCCCACGAAGCCATGTGCACAGGACCAGGGAGAGCGAGCCAGGTGAGAGGGAGACACTGAGGGTTAGAGATGGAGATGGACAGAGACATGAAGCGCTAAGGAGAGTGTGTCTGTGTTTTCTCTGCTCCAGGTATGACCACCCAGGAGGAGCCAATGACAGCAGAGAGTGAGACCGACTCTCCTCGCACGGCTCAGACTAACCAATCAGATCACAGCGAGCCCTCACGACGCTCCGCCCTGCTGCACGACTCCCTCAGCAAGGCTGTTCTGCACCTTAGAAGGGCTATGGTACACACATACACACACACACACCATACACACACACACACACCATACACACACACACACACACCATACACACACACACACACCATACACACACACACACCATACATACACACAGCATAGACACTTGTACTCATCTGACCCTGTGTATGTGTGTAGGTGCTGGCACATCGTGGTCGCCACTGGACAAGCCTGCAGAGTGTGTGTGTCAGTGTTTGGGACCAGGCCTGCAGCCTGCAGAGTGTGTGTGTCAGTGTGTGGCACCAGGCCTGCAGCCTGCAGCATCTGCAGTCTGCTCTTACCCCGCTCTACGCCCTGGCTACTGACCTGCTGCTGGACATGATGGAACAGCTGCAGGCAAACACACACACACACACACACACACACACACACACTCAGACATGCAAACACACACACACAGTCAGACACACACACACACTCAGACACGCACACACACACACACAGTCAGACACGCACACACACTCAGACACGCATACACACACACTCAGACACACACACACACACACTCAGACACGCATACACACACACACACACTCAGACACACACACACACACACGCACACACACTCAGACACGCAAACACACACACACAGTCAGACACGCACACACAGACACACACTCAGACACGCACACACACACACACTCAGACACGCACACACGCACACACATTCAGACACACACACACGCACCCACATACACACACTTAGACACACACTCACACGCACACATACACACACACACACACACGCTCACACACTTTTGTGCTGTCTGTGTGACTGCCTCCCTGAGTTCCTCCCTGCCTGTGTGTGTGTGCAGCTCTGGGTGGTGTATGATGCTGCCCAGGGTCCGTGGAGGTGGTTCCCCCAGGAGCAGCAGCTGCTGGTGGGACACAGCTGGCTGACCTGCCTGGTCCTCCACACTCTGGAACTACTGTACCAGCAGGAGCGCTGGGAGACACTGGCACACCTGGGCCTGCTGTTCAACACTGGCACAAGGTACACACACACACTCACACACACTCACACACACACACACACACTCACACACACTCACACACACACACACACACCTGGCCCTGCTGTTCAACACTGGCACAAGGTACACACACACACAACTACAGCTCGACTCACACCACACACACTCACCACCCACACACACGAGTTCCCCCTTTTCCCTCCACACACACCTGGCCCTGCTGTTCAACACTGGCACATGGTACGCACACACACACACACTCACACACACACACTCACACACACACACACACTCACACACACACACACACACACCACACACAGCACTTCCTACCTGCCCCTCTGTGGGTCCTATCCAAAAACAGGGACCAGCGCTACACGCAGGTCATCACCCCTCTGTTGGTCCATGCTCAGCGACAGCTGCTGAACAGGATCAGTCTGCAAGGAGACTCCGCCCATCCTCACCTGAGCAGGACACAGCTGCTCGCTGGACGCCAGGTGACACACACACCGACACTTACACACCACACACACCACACACCCGCATAACACACCACACACACACACACACCGCATACACACACACAACCCGCGATACCAGCACCACACACACACAGTAAAAACACACATATACACACCACAACACACACACCGCATACACACCACACACACACTACACCACACCGCATACACACCACACACAACACACACACGCAAATACACATGCACGCATACACACCACACACACTGTGCACACCATACACACCACACACACACACACCACACCACCGCATACCACAACCACACACACAAACCGTGCACACCATACACACCACACCACACACAAACACACAACACCACTACACATACATACACCACACATACACTTTTTCAGGATTCATTACAGTGATCTCTCAGATATATACTCTTCCTCATTCCCTAACCCTCTCTCCCACGCTCTCTCCTGCGCTCTCTCCCTCTCTCTATCAATCTCTATCACTCTCTATCACACTCTCTCCCTCACCCTCCCTCACCCCCTCCCTCCCCCCTCCTCACCCCAGCCACCCCCACTCCCTCACCCCCAGCACCCCCCCATCCTCACTCCAACACACCCCCTCCTCACCCCAACATCCCCCATCCTCACCCCAACACCCCCCATCCTCACTCCAGCACCCCTGACATAGAGAATCTGCAGCTGGCTGGTCAGTACTCACACACTACGAGAAGACAGCCCACAAAAACTTTTTGTATGTTTTTTTACAATGATGTGGTGTGTGTCGGCGCGGTCCTTTCTGGTCTACCTGGGTATATTCATATGTATGTGTCTGTGTGTGTGGTCCTGTGTCTGTGCTTGGTTTAAAGAGAGGGTGCTGTGTGTGATCTTGTGTCTGTGCTTGGGTGTTTGTGCGTGCCGCTTGTTGCTCTGTGTGTGGTGGTGTGTGTATGTGTCTGTGTGTGTGTGTGTGTGTGTGTGTGGTGTGTATTGTGTTTGTATGTGTGGTGTGTGTGTCTGTGTGTTGGTGTGTGTGTGTGTGTGTCTGTGTGTGTGTGTGTGTGTGTGTGTTTCTCAGAGATGCGCCGGGCCTTGTGTGTGGTGCGTGTGCCCCTGGATGTGGAGGACAGCTTGCGTTGCTTCAGACAGGCATTAGAGCGAGACGGTCACACACACACACACCACATCTTTCAACACAGCAGGACCCTGCTCACATTACTGCTGGCACACACACACACACTCGTGTGCACACTCACACTCACGCATAAACACACACACCACATCTTTCAACACAGCAGGACCCTGCTCACATTACTGCTGGCACACACACAGACCTGTGAGTACCACAACACAGCACACACCACACGCACACACAAACACAAAAAAAACACAAAAAAAAACACACACACACAGACCTGTGAGTACACACACACACACACCACATCTTTCAACACAGCAGGACCCTGCTCACATTACTGCTGGCACACACACAGACCTGTGAGTACACACACACACACAGACCTGTGAGTACACACACACACACACCACATCTTTCAACACAGCAGGACCCTGCTCACATTACTGCTGGCACACACACAGACCTGTGAGTTCACACACACACACACACCACACACATCTTTTCAACACAGCAGACCCTGCTCAAATACTGCTGGGCACACACACACAGACCTTCGGTGGAGTACACACACACACACACCACCATCTTTCAACACAGCAACCCTAGCCCTGCTCACATTACTGCTGGCACACACACAGACCTGTGAGTACACACACACACACACAGACCTGTGAGTACACACACACACACACACACGACCTGTGATACACCACCATACACACACAACACTCACAGCTTTCAACACAGCAGGACCCTGCTCACATTACTGCTGGCACACACACAAACTTGAAGACCACACACACCACACACCACAGACCTGAAGTACACACCACACACACAGAGACCTGTGAGTACACACACACACACACAGACCTGTGAGTACACACACACACACACACACACACAGAGACCAGGTGAGTATACACACACACACACAGACCTTGTGAGTACACACACACACACACAGACCTGTGAGACACACACACACACAGACCTGTAAGTACACACACACAGACTTGTCAGTACACACACACACAAACCTGTGTGAGTACTACACCTCCACCTATCCACCTCACCTATTCCACAGTACCCTGCCCTCCCCTCGCTCTCCTTCATCCATCACTCATCAATGTCACCTCCTCTTTCTGGCACCCTTGTCGCTACTCCCTACACCAGCCACAGAATCCTAGTCCGAGTACCACACACCACAGACCTTGAGGCAACACACACACAGACCTGAGTGGTCAGTACACACACCACAGAGGCCTGTCAGGTAACCAGACACACACACAGGACCTTGGATGGGGGCGTACAACACACCGACTGACCTGGTCAGTACACAGTTCCACAGCAGCGACAGACTGGCGTACAACACACCGAGACCTGCAGTACACAGCAACAGCAGACCTGTGGAGTACACACACCCACATACACAGGACCTTGGCTCAGTTACACAGCACACAGACCGGTGAGTACTAACACACACACTCACACACATATCACACATATCACAAACATCACACATCACACATATCGCACACACATCACACATGCATCACATGCACATCCCACACACATCACACACACAGACCTGTCGAGTACACACTACACACACAGCCACACAACCTGTGAGTACACACGACACACCCACACACCTGGTGAGACACCACACGACCAGACCTGTCTGAGTACACACCACCACCCACAGAACCTTGTGAGAGACACAAGCACACTAGAGCCGTGTCAACACACGACACAGAGCCTTCAGTACACACACACACCACACAGGAGAAAAGTACAATAAGCGCACTACACTCACATATACACCCCCTACACACACACACACACCACACAGCACACACACAGACCCGTGCGGAGTACAACACCACACACCGACACACACAACCAGAGACCTACGGAGGAGCAGCCGTGGTGTGGATACGACAGCAACACGAGACCTAGTGAGTACACCACACACACACAGAGCCTGGTCGTATCAGCACGACACAACAGACCTTCGAGTACAGCAACCAGGACTCTGTGCCCAGTACACACACACTTATCCCCCTATTTACCTTCTCTCTCTCTCCTCGCTCCTACGCTTAACACACCACACACACACAACCGTCAACACACACACACACACACCACACAGAGACCTGTCAGTACACACACACAAGACCTGTCATACACCACACACAGACCTGTGAAGTACACACACACAGGACCTGTCCGAGTACACACACACAGACGCTGATCAGTTACACCACACACACACACACAACAGACCTGTCAGTACAACCACAACACACACACACACAGACTGTCAGTACACACACACAGACCTGTCCCAGTACACCCACACACAACCTGTGCTACACACACACAGACCTGTGAGTTAACACACACACAGACCTGTCAGACCAGTACACACACACACAGACCTGTCCCCAGTAAGTACACACACAACCCACCACAGACTAAAATCCTGTAAGTTTCTGTCTGTCTCCTCTCAGCTGTGTTGGAGGGGAGCCAGGAGGGTGGGGCGGGGCCCCGACGGCCTCAGAGCAGGGTGGACTTCAGGGGGCCGGTGTCTTCAGGCCCCGGCTCAGCTCCCCCTGACCTCAGCAGAGAGGACTATCCCTGGGGTGCCCTCTACCTCGTCCCCCTGGCCCCCTCCCACTACCCCCCAGATCAGTCCTTCCTCCTACTGCCAGCACCATCAGTGTAAGGACCCTCGGGCAGTCACCCAGAACACTGCACCCACCCTGCTCACTCTGCATCTCACACTGCATCCACCCTGCTCACACTGCATCCACCCTGCTCACACTGCATCCACTCTGCTCACACTGCATTCTTCTCCCTCTACTCTCCTTCGCTGCCTCACACGTGCAGACCCTACCGCTGCTCACTCGTGCAGTCTCACACTAAGCTCACACTGCGAGCCCTCACACTGGCTCACACGCTGCAGCCAGTCCGCTGTGCATCTCACACCTACAGTCCACCCTCGGCTGCTCACACTGCACCTCACACTACATCCACCCTGCATCCACCCTGCTCACACTACATCCACCCTGCATCCACCCTGCTCACACTACATCCACCCTGCATCCACCCTGCTCACACTACATCCACCCTGCATCCACCCTGCTCACACTACATCCACCCTGCATCCACCCTGCTCACACTACATCCACCCTGCTCACACTGCATCCACTCTGCTCACACTGTATCCACTCTGCTCACACTGCATCTCACACTACATCCACCCTGCATCCACCCTGCTCACACTACATCCACCCTGCATCCACCCTGCTCACACTACATCCACCCTTTGTCTACACACTCGTTGCGCACGTCCACCACTACATTCCAGCCCGTCTGCTCACCATCAACACGGCCGATCTTCACGACTGCACCCACCGGAATCTGCCGTTTCGGGCACTGGCATGTTCCAGTCCGCGTGGCGTCACAACACGGCACCACCCCCTGCGCTTTTCACTACTGGCATCTCACAAAACACCTTTTGGGGGGCGATCCATCCACCGTTTTCCTCCTGAGGGTGGCCGTGGCGGAACTACCCTATGCCCTGAGCGACCGTGTGTGCGCATGGTGGACTTGCGTCACCTGGGGACGGACCTGGATCAGTCCACCGTGGGCCGGAGCTGCTCACCAGTGGACCAGGGATTGTGATTGTCGCACCGTCACGACTGGAGACATCCACCGAGAGGAAGTTCTGAGGACCTGCTTCACACGGCCGCCAGCAGGCATCTCAGAGGCGCTGTTGGCAGTTCCCCCCAGCAACTAGCCTCGTGCGCAGAGTGCTTGAGGCTGGGGAAAAGAGGGCCACGACCCACCCCAAGCTTCCCCCGCGCGCCACAGCCCCGAACCACACCCTATGGAGGCTCCACACGTTCGGCATGCCACCGGCAGGCGCCGGTTGTCTCACACTGAGGCAAAGATCGTCACCACTGGCATCTCACCCTGGCTCACACTGGAGGGTACTAGTACACATACATGGCCACCTGCTATAAGGTACAACAACCAGCCCAACCGGAAGCGGCGCACACGGCACCGTGTCGAGCGACGGCAACTTGCCAACGCCACGACACACTGGCTCAACACACATCTGGGCGCAATGGCTCACGCAACCGGATATGAGAAGGTAAGTTATGAGCGTCGGGACATACACTAACTGTTCAATTCTTCTCAAAGTTCTCTTTCATACCACCATGTAAGCA
>BROE01000027.1:13352802-13364278 GCA_036571765.1 Plecoglossus altivelis
ACACTCACTCGTACACACACATCCTCAGGTACACCAGATCAGCACACACACCTCCTCAGGTCACACACCAAACTTCCAGGTACACAACCACTCTCAGGTACACCAACTCTCAGGTACAGCACCACACACACTTACCCAGGTACACACACACTCACAGGTACACACACAACACACGCCGAGGTACACCATACACTCCTCAGGTACACACACACACACTAACCCAGTCTGTATCTCTCACACACACAGAACACACTCCCTCAGTAACGTCGACATCAGAACGACCACACTCTCAGAGTACCACCCACTGTCCGGTCAGGGTACACACACACACACTACCTCATACACACACTGCCCTCAGGGTACAGCAGAAGCACTAGCTCCATTCCACGCGTACACACACCACTCCCTCAGGTCACACACACACACTCCTCAGTTACACGCACACCAAAGCGCAGCACAACTGCTCCTCAGGGTACACCCCACTGCCCTGGCATAGAGAGGTACACACCACACACAACAACTCCCTCAGGTAACCCACAACTCCATCAAGGTAACCAACAAAAGTCAACACTCACTCTGCAGGGTACTAGCACACACACGTCTCAGGTAACACACACACACTCACACATATGCACACACACTTTGTACACTGCCATGCACACACTTTGTACACACACATACACACCAACTCCCTAGGGTCCAACACACCTCCTTCAGATACACACACACACACACACTCCCTCAGGTACACACACACACTTTCTCCGGTAACACCACAACATCCTCAGGGTAACACACACACACACACTCTCCAGGTACACAACACACACACATCCCTCTAGGTACACACAGCACTCCTCAGTAACACACACACACTCCTCAGGTACAGCACACACTCCCTCCGGTACAGCACACACACACACACTCCTCAGGCACACACACACCCAACTCCCAGGTACAACACACACACACACTCCCTCAAGGTACACATCACACACCACCACTCCTCAGGTACACACACACTCCCTCAGGTACACACACCACCACACTCCCTCAGGTACACACACACACTCCCTCAGGTACACACACACACACACTCCCTCAGGTACACACCACAACCCTCAGGCTACACAACACATCTCAGGTACACACAACACCCCAGGTTAAGCACCACACACACTCCTCAGGTACACACACACACACATTGTGTCTCTGTGTTCCAGGTGGATGTCAGCAGTCAGACTCTGATCGATCTAGAACGCTGCTTCAACCCAAGGGGAGGAGCCATACTTGAGGAAAAGTCTCTGATTGGCTGGCTAGACTCTCTGCTCAGCTGATTGGTTAAGGGTTATATCTATCTAGACATCAGTCTTAACAGCTACAACAATAAACTTTAAAGACACAAATCTTTCTTTTATTCATTGTTGTTCTTCTTTATGAGCATTTTGTTACAGGCCCCATGATGAGATCATGTCTGACAGCTTAAAACAGCAGTCTGCTCCAGCCTTCAGCCTTCTCCATACACACACAGGTCAACAACTATCACAACATGGTTTAAGTGAACAGCTTTCATTAATGCACGGTCACGCAGTCAGCTAGTAACCACCAGGTAGAGCAGCGTGTGTCTGGCCTGGAGCACCACAATGTTCTTAGACACTCTGCTAGTACATCTGTGCTGTGATTGGTCAGTGTGGTCCAGTTTGAGTGTTTCCTATTGGCCATCCTGGTCCTAAGTGGCGTGTCATTGGCCAGGCCAGGAGGCTCTAAGGCCCAGCAGGATGAGGACGTCGCTGGGCGCCAAACGGAACACGCCAAGCTCGTTCAGCGCAGCCACTGGAGACGCCACCTGTCCATCAGTAAGCCCCGCCCCTTCAGGCTCCTCCTCTTCCTGCTGGGCAGCCTGTCGCAGAACATCCCTGAGCAGGAGGGCGGAGCCTACTCCCAGACACAGGATGATACAGGCCTCCTTCACACTGAGGGGATTAAGGAGGGAAAGTAAGATTTATAATTTGCCAACACAGACGCCTCCCTCAAACACACACAGACACACACACAGACACACGCACACATGCACACATATACACACACACTCACACACACACACACTTACACACACACACACACACACACCTACACTCACACACACACACACTCATACACACACACACACAAACAGACACACACACAGAGACACACAGAGATATACACACACTCACACAGACACACGCACACATGCACACATATACACACACACACACACACACACACAGACACACACACTCACAGAGACACACACACACAGACACACTCACACAGACACACACACACACAGACACACACAGACACACACATATACACACACTCACACACACACACACATACACACACTTACACACACACACAGACACACACACACTCAGACTGACTGTTTGAAGAAGTTCTCTGGTCTCTTGCAGTAGTGTCCAAACAGAGGGAACAGATTCCTGGTCATGTCAAACTGCAACTGTGTGGCTCCACCCTCGTTGAAGTGGTTATAGAGGATGACCTAGAATAGAAGTGTCTTCTAATTAATATATTCATATAATGTCACCAATAAACACACAGTATACACAAATGGTGTCACCAACCACCAATCAGAGTGGGTTGTGGGGAGGGTGGGCGGGCTATGTGACTCACGTCCTGGTAGAGGAAGTGGTCAAGCCTTTCGGCCAATCCCTGCCAGGCGCTCTGGAAGAGGGGCGGGCAGAGCGCCCCCTGCAGGGTGAGCAGGTGGTCTCTCAGGCAAAGCATCATGGGACAGGCGGAGCTGGAGAGAGACATGGTAGCCTGGTCGCTTTGGGAGGGGAGTGACAGCCACCTGGGGAGAGAGACTGATTAGGGGGGAATACCTGTATGTGTGTGTGTGTTGGGAGGGGAGTGACAGCCACCTGGGGAGAGAGACTGATTAGGGGGGAATACCTGTGTGTGTGTGTGTGTGTGTGTGTGTGTTGATTAGGGGGGAATACCTGTATGTGTGTGTGTGTGTGTGTGTGTGTGTGTGTACCTCACTGCAGTAAGGCTGATCATGTTCCTGAATGTGTTCCTGTGTGTCTGTCTGTCTGTCTTGTCATAAGGATGTGAACAAATAGCCGGATATGAGGAAATACAAGGAAATAGTTGTGTGTGTTTGGTGTGTGTGTTTAGTGTGTTTGTGTGTGTGTTTAGTGTGTGTGTGTGTGTGTGTACCTCCCTGCAGTAAGGCTGATCATGTTCCTGTGTGTGTGTGTGTGTGTGTACCTCTCCCTGCAGTAAGGCTGAGCGTGTGTGTGTGTGTGTGTGTGTACTAACCTCTCCCTGCAGTAAGGCTGAGCGTGTGTGTGTGTGTGTGTGTACTAACCTCTCCCTGCAGTAAGGCTGAGCGTGTTCCTTGACATCTCTCAGCACAGCCTCCAGCAGACGGCTCATCATATCTGCTCTGAGTCTCTCCAGTAAGGCCTGCAGCCCCTCGAACAGCGAGCCCTCCAGGGAGGCCAGCCTACCCAGCTCCAGGGGCCCCAGCGGGCCCCCAGGACCCCCCAGGACCCCCTCCTCACCCAGGGAGACCGCCGCCTGCTGGAGCTGCAGGAAGAACTGGAGAGGGGAGGGGGAGGGGCTTCTTAATGTTGACAAATGGCAGGTATCTACATATGTGGATGTGACCATAAACTAGTACATTTACCCCATGACCCTAGTGCACCCCTGACCCTAGTGCCCCCCTGACCCTAGTGCACCCCCTGACCCTAGTGCCCCCCCCTGACCCTAGTGCCCCCCTGATCCTAGTGCCCCCCCTGACCCTAGTGCCCCCCTGACCCTAGTGCCCCCTGACCCTAGTGCCCCCCCCGACCCTAGTGCCCCCCCTGACCCTAGTGCCCCCTGACCCTAGTGCCCCCCTGACCCTAGTGCCCCCCCTGACCCTAGTGCCCCCTGACCCTAGTGCCCCCTGACCCTAGTGCCCCCCCCGACCCTAGTGCCCCCCCTGACCCTAGTGCCCCCCCTGACCCTAGTGCCCCCCCTGACCCTAGTGCCCCCCTCCTACCAGATTGTCCCCCCAGTCCGCCAGCACAGTTGAGATGTAGTTGACAGCGTTCAGGATGGCTCCATAGCGCGGGCCCAGAGCCCAGCGAGACTCCTCCTTCATCACCTGCGTCAGGCGGATACGGAAGTCATCCACCAGCTCCCTCTGCAGAGCCACAAAGCGGAGCTGTGCCTGCGGGCAGGGCAGCGGTCTGTACCGCTCTGGGGGAGAGGAGACAGAATCAGAGACCAGAGGGAGGTGGAGAGGGAAACCTGAGGGAGGAGGAGGGAGAGAGGGAGGAGGAGGTGGAGAGGGAGGAGGAGGTGGAGAGGGAGGAGGGAGGAGGAAGTGGAGAGAGGGAGGAGGAGGTGGAGAGGGAGGAGGGAGGAGGAAGTGGAGAGAGGGAGGAGGAGGTGGAGAGAGGGAGGAGGAGGTGGAGAGGGAGGAGGGAGGAGGAAGTGGAGAGAGGGAGGAGGAGGTGGAGAGGGAGGAGGAAGTGGAGAGAGGGAGGAGGAGGTGGAGAGAGGGAGGAGGGAGTGGAGAGAGGGAGGAGGAGGTGGAGAGGGAGGAGGAGTGGAGAGAGGAGGAGGAGGGTGGAGAGGGAGGAGGGAGGAGAAGTGGAGGAGGGAGGAGGAGGTGGAGAGGGAGGAGGGAGGAGGAAGTGGAGAGAGGGAGGAGGAGGTGGAGAAGGGAAGGAGGAAGTGGGAGAGAGAGGAAGTGGAGAGGAGGAGGAGGTGGAGAGAGGGAGGAGGAAGTGGAGAGGGAGGAGGAGATAGAGAGGGAGAGGGAGGAGGTGAGAGAGGGAGAGGGAGGAAGAAGTAGAGAGGGACGAGGAGATAGGGGAGAGAGAGAAGAGAGAGGAGGAGAGAGAGAGAGAGAGAGAGAGGGAGGAGGAGAGAGAGAGAGAGGGAGGAAGGAAGAGATAGGAAGAGAGAGAGAGAGGGAGGAGGAGAGAGAGAGGGAGGAGGAGGAGAGAGGGAGGAGAAGGCAGAGAGGGAGAGTAGATGGGAGATGTGCTGGAGTTAGGTGAGAGAGGGAGAGGGAGGAGGAAGTGGAGAGGCAGTTGGAGATAGGGAGGGAGAGAGTGAGGGAGGAAGAAGTGGAGAGGGACAAGGAGATAGGGGGAGAGAGAGAGAGAGAGAGGGAGGAGAAGAGAGAGAGGGAGGGAGAGATAGGAAGAGAGAGAGAGAGAGGGAGGAGGAGAGAGAGGGAGGAGGAGAGAGAGGGAGGAGGAGGAGAGAGGGAGGAGCTGGAGAGGTACCAGTGATGACCAGCAGCAGGGTCATGAAGGTCTCAGCACAGTCCGGGGTCAGAGTCATGTCGTCCATGTCACTGATGTCTCTGTACTGGGATGACCACGCCCCATCTGCTGCCAGCATGGCGTCCACCTTCTCCACCGCCACTACACTCACACGTGTCAACACACGTGTCATCGCACATGTCATCGCACATGTCATTGTACAAACACACACCGTCATGCCAGACTATTTTCCACGTATTTAAACACAAACAGATCCATATGAATGCGTGGCCACTGTGAGACTCACTCTTCCTCTCCACAGAGAGCCACTTGTTGAGGACGTTCTCCTCCAGCAGCACGCCCAGCACCCCAGACAGGGAAGGGGGGTACCCCAGCGGGCCCCGAAGCTCCTTCTCAAACTGCAGCATCTCGTCCACCAGGTGGCAGAAGAGCGTGTCGTCAGCCAGCAGGCGTGAGGCGTCCAGAGACAGCTTCTCCCGCAGCAGACCAAGCAGTCCCCGACACAGCTCCACCTAAGGGCCGGAGGACACACTGCATCAGCTGGCAGCCCATCGAGGGATGACCGCGCTACGCTAGGGTAAGCTACGCTAGGGTAAGCTACGCTAGGGTAAGCTATGCTAAACCATGCTGCACTACGCTAGGGTAAGCTACGCTAGGGTAAGCTATGCTAAACCATGCTGCACTACGCTAGGGTAAGCTACGCTAAACCATCCAGCGCTATACTGTGCTAGGGTAAGCTATGCTAAAGTCTCCTATGCAACCACCCTGACCTTGGCGTTGACGCCGGCTGCAGCACGGTCCAGGATTGGCTGGATCTTCTCTTCCAGGAAGGGGGAGCTGTTTCCTATCCACATCAACACCTGCGTCAGGTACCACTCCGGCTGCCATGGATACAGAGAACACGGTATTAGCAAGAGGATGTGTGCACACGTGTGTGTCTGTGTGTGTGTGTGTGTGTGTGTCTGTCCGTCCGCGTGTGTGTGTCTGTCTGCGTGTGTGTGTCTGTCCGCGTGTGTGTGTCTCTGTGCGTGTGTGTGTCTGTCTGCGTGTGTGTGTCTGTGCGTGTGTGTGTCTGTGCGTGTGTGTGTCTGTGCGTGTGTGTCTGTGCGTGTGTGTCTGTGCGTGTGTGTGCGCGCGCGTGTGTGTGTCTGTGTGTGTTTCCTCACCTTGCTCAGACAGTTAGTCTGACGGTTCCCTGTGAAGTGGTATCTGAATCTCTTCATGAGAGGAACCAGCATGATCTGGATGGGCAGGGAGAGAGGTGTGGCTTCCTGCGAGAGGGGCGGGGCTTGAGAGGAAGGGGGCGGGGGTTGAGAGGAGAGGGGTGGAGCTTGAGAGGAGAGGGGCGGGGTTTGAGATGAGAGGGACTGGGTTGCCTGGGACAGGGCTGGTAGGGTGGAGAGGGGAGGGGCCGAGCAAGGCCGAGTAGGTTGAGTCTTCTCTGTAGTGAGGTCATCACTGAGGGACGGGGTTTAAGGAACACACCAGGACGTCTCAGACTCCTGATATCGTGAGCCACAACAGGAAGATAGGAAACATTCATCAAAGATGTGTGTGTGCATCAGTGTGTATGAGGGTGTGTGTGTGTGTGTGTGTGTGTGTGTGTGTGTGTGTGTGTAGGATACGAGGTCTGCAGGGCCAGTAGCTGGGACACTAGTAGTTCCAGCTGGCTGCTGATCTCCGGGGCGTTGGCAGGGGGCGCTAGAGTCTGGCTGGGAGGAGACAGCACCGGCCACTGCAGCTGAGTAAGAATCTCCTCAAAGTCACTGCACACCACAGAAGAAGAGGACAGTTTAGACTAGCAGACCTCATGAACTGTCTTTATAATCTTTCTAGTCTAATGACATAAGAGTATGAGAGAAGCTGAGAGATAGTAGGATGGTATTTACTGCTGCAGTCCTACATTCTGTGTACATTTACTCTGCTACTGCACCAACCCATCCCTCCCTCATCTCTCCCTCATCTCTCCCTACATCCCTCCCTCATCTCTCCCTACATCCCTCCACCATACCTCCCCACATCACTCCCCACATCCTTCCCCATCCCTCCCCCATCCCTCCCCTCATCCCTCCCTCATCCCTCCCCCATCCTCCCCAATCCCTCCCCACCATCCTCCTCACTCTCTCCCCCTCCTTCCCTCTCTCCTTTTCTTTCTCTTTCTTCCTCTCTTTTGCTCTCTTCCCCTCCCCCATCTCCCTCCCCCACCATCTACCTCTCCCACCATCCTCCCCCATCCCTCCAACACTCCCACTCCCACTCCCTTCCCCCATCCCTCCCCCATCCTACCCCCCCCTTCTCTCCACCCCACCCCTGTAACCTGTCCCCTTCAGCATCTTGTCCCCAAGAACCGCACGGTGTCCCTGTAAGCGTCCTGCCCACGTGACGCCCCCACCCCAGACGCCCTGCCAGCTGCCCAATCCAGACTAGCCAACGCGCCCCCCGACCCCCCACAGCCTCCACTTCTACTGCTAGCATTCATACACCACTGCTGGATGCCTGTCCCCGCCCTACGCCCTGCGAGACCGACGACACACGAGAAGGGCAGACGGCGAAAGAGGCGGAGAGGGACGAGGGGGAGAGGAGAGAGAGAGGCGGCAGCACGGAGACGAGAGGGTACCCCCGGACGAAGACGGGAGACCGGCGAGCAGAGGCGTCTGCATGGAGGACAGGGGAGACGGAGAGAGACAGGGGTAAAGGAGGAGAAGGAGGGGGACCCCGAGACAGAGCAGGCAGCCGAGAGAGAGGGTGAGCCCGAGACGAAGAGGGAGACCGAGACGAGAGAGAGAAAGCAACGGGGAAGGGATACTGAATCACTGATGTGTCAGTTGAGCGGCAGTACAGCATAGTAGTAACAGTCTCAGTACGGCTGGGTTCAGGTAGGCTGGGTTCAGGTAGGCTGGGTTCAGGTAGGCTGGGTTCAGGTAGGCTGGGTTCAGGTAGGCTGGGTTCAGGTAGGCTGGGTTAAGACCAGCTTCCTGGATAACCAGCCTCTATCCGCCGCTTGGCGCCACCTACCTGAGCTCGTCAATGCGGCGGAGGACCTGCAGGTACCGCATGTGTCTCTCCACGGTGTCCATCCGCCCCAGAGTCTGGCTCAGGTTATCAGCTAACGGCTGCGCGAGCTGCAGCTGCTGCTGGAGCGTGTTGGAGAGACTCCGCTCACGCTGGAGGACAGAGTCCAGTGAGGCGCGTGCCTCCTCGGCAGCGGACAGCGCAGCCGAGACTCGTAAAGGGACCGAGCTGGACACCGTCAGCACCTGGACACGAGACATACTTTAAGGATGAATGCTCCGTATCTTAGGACTGAAAGGAGAGACTAGCTAGCTAGCTGTTTAGCTTCCAGATTGCCTGGTGTGGCGATTACATTAATCTAGAATCACAGACACGGACAGGCATGTCACAGGATGTTTAAAGTTGGTCAAACAGAGATTTAACTTCAGTAACAACACGCCTCTTATGAGTCACTCGTACCTGCTCCTCTAACAACTTGTTTTCGGCCGACAGTTTCTCCAAAACACCTTTTACTTTCTTCAGTGATTTCAGTTCCCCGCCGATTTCTCTCTCGATGAAGTCAATAACGTATTCCGGTAGTTTTCCGTCTCCCATTTCAGCTGTTGAATCTTCGTAGTTGTTTGAAACAGGGCTTGACTGATCATCATTGGCACCGTCCGATAATTCCTCTCTGGGCGCCGCCATGTTTCCTCTTTGGGCTTCTCCACGTCAACACTGTCAACACGCGGAGCTTCTACAGGGTTTACGGTATGTCGCCCTCTAGTGGAATAAACATTACAAAAACAAACCATCTGTACACGGAAGTCACCCTTTACGTTTTTCTACGTAATTCCACTTACTAAATAGAGATGCGAGAAAAATGAGTCTTTCTCCCTCTCAAAATCAATTTCCATCCTTTCTCATTTTTGTTAAGTTAACTGGTTCGAAAAACCCATGTATGTTTCTAAATTAATATACTTAGTTACTATACATGCTGCGCTTGAATTTAGACAGTTAATATCGTTTAGTCCCAATATGTTCTTCTCTAAACGGTCAGCCTATCACAGTCTCTTACGTAGCAGCGAGGAGGCGGTGTGACGGAGAAGGCGTGTGCCAGGCCAGGTACGGGAACCGGAGCGGACAGAGGTGTCGAAACCAGAAGCCTCCGACTTAGCTTCGTTTTTTGAGTGTAAGTTAAACGTAACATGTAGATTTGTCTTAGGTTTAGTCTGTTTTCAAACGTAGCCACCTTGTTGGGTCGTTCGTCTCATGTTAGCTAACCAACTAGCCTGCTACTGTACATAGTTACAGGAAGACGCTGTAGAAACAGCAGAAGGTTCTCTTGGACTGAAGATATCCAGCTACACACGTTGGTTCTGGATATTAGACAATTAGGCATCATTGTTATTTGAATGACTATGATCTAATGAAGTGACCGAGTTATCGTGCAAGCGAAGTCTCTTACGTAGTCGCTGTTTTAGCTTGTATCTCATAGCGAGACGTGGTTGTCTTTACAGGTCACATATTTGGCTCCAGAGACGTCATGGTTCGAGCGGGTGGTGAGTTTTCCATTTGGTTTCCTATCAATGGCGACGACATGTTACCCCATACTAGAATATATCCGTGTTAGCTGGGTCTGTTATCGTCGCTTGCATCCGGTGTGTTTGTGTTATTATTGTGTCATTTGTCCATAACACATTCAGGCTCGTTTATCACCTGCCACTGCAATTCTGGCAACTCCTTAATCGTCATTTCGTTTTATTGTATCTATGTAGTTAACTTCCTCGCGCTGTTTGCTGTTTAGACAGACACATTCATACTCGTCAATCAGCTGCCGCCAGTAGATTACTTGTTAATCTATCTGCAAATATGACTTGATCTATCTATAGACCTTTTTGTTTGATGTCTGTCTCGTGTGCTTCCTGTGTCTATCAGGCATCTTGAAACTGGTCGCCGTGGTTTCAGTGTTCGTCCTGGCTGTGTTTCTGACGTTTGAGCTTCTTGAAATCAACATGGACTTCAATCTGGGGAACATGTTTGGTGAGTGTGGAGGACGAGAGGTCCGATGTTCAGGCTCATCTTCTTGCAAAGAGCGCGTGAACTTCACGACCGCTCCAGAACTAGAGTTTGGAGCTGGGTGTTCGTCTAGTCTGAAAGTGTTTGACACTAGATCTGTAACAACACTGCTGGCTGTGTTAAGATAAATGCCTGACTGAACGGTGATCTTGGGGGTTGAATTAAGATAATGTACCTTGATCAGGTGAATAACAGGATCATGAATGGGAGGGATGATCAGATTTGTCTGACAGATGTGTCTCTCTCCCTCTCTCTCTCTCTCTCTCTCGCTCGCTCTCGCTCTCTCTCTCACACACACACACACACACTCTCTCTCTCACTCTCTCTCTCTCTCTCTCTCTCTCTCTCTCTCTCTCTCAGGCAGGTCCATGGCAGCAGAGGAACAGTGTAAGTATGGATCTCTTCTCATGCATGTCAGAGCACTGTCTCCTCTTCATTGTGTTTCAGCAGTCTGATCTCAATCTTAGGCGGTTCTGAAACTCTATGTAAATAATCTTACTCTAGCATCAGCTCACATTGTTATAAACAATGTAGATGGGCGATTTAAACATGGGAATGCTCTGGAGTTCTGATTGGTTTGTGGCTGCATCCATGTTTCCTGTGTGATGTTCCTGCTGGCTGTGCAGGTGTGGAGGGTCTGACCACAGGTGTAGAGGGTCTGACCACACCTGCACAGGTGTGGAGGGTCTGACCACAGGTGTGGAGGGTCTGACCACACCTGCACAGGTGTGGAGGGTCTGACCACAGGTGTGGAGGGTCTGACCACAAAAGGTGTGGGATGAGGGTCTGACCATTCAGTGTGAATGGCTTGGAGAAAACTTACACACCTCGCATACTAGGTGTGAGGTCACGACAGCAACACCTGCCACGGTGTGGAGGGGGGTCCTGACCACAGATGGTCTCGTGGGTGGCGAACTCGAGGGTGAGAAGGATGAAAAGGAAATAGACCACAAACCACGCACAGGTTGGAAGGGGACTGACCCAAACGTGAGGTTGTGGCAAAAAATTTAGGGGTCTTAACGTAAAAAACTCACAGTGTGCACAGCAATAGTCTATAGACAGTTTTGGTCTAAGCTTCTATCAGACAAACGGTGGTGGGAGAGTTTTTGCAGTGA
>BROE01000027.1:13371683-13384148 GCA_036571765.1 Plecoglossus altivelis
AGAGGGGTATGGAAGAATGAGATATATATAGAATTCTGAGTCATACCTCAACTCAATACCTACTCCATCAACATGTTGCATCTCAACGATATATATAGTAATATCTTTGTATTATACTTTTTCTCTGATACTCTCGAGTTTCTTTTATAGTTGTGTATAATCCTCCACTCTTTGATTAGGCTGGTGTGTTGTGTGTGTCGCCCCCTGAAAACGGTTTTTGTAGATGTTTTACTTGGAGATTCATCCTCACCATTCCACATTTATTCGTTTGAACGAATATATTATTGCTATGCTACTCTGTTTGACAACTACACCTCTACTAAATTATCTTGCGACTCCTTCAGTAAAGTCTAGGATAACAACATGCTGGACTTTCTCGAAACAATACTGTACTGGGAAGTATATCAATTATTAGTAAGGCTGTAATAACTCTATTTCCTTGAAAGTATCCTACATCATTTATGCTTCGTTGAGACTAAATCTATACTGAAAACATTGTTGTTCTAACAACTGCTTTGTTTGAATACCGTCTGTAGTCTGTAAAAAACACTGTAGTATTGAATTACCTCAGGCTGTGTACTGAGACGTACTTTCCTGTACTATGAGAAACTGTTTGTACAATTACTGTAGTAAACTCACTTGAATCGATATAACAATATATTCCGACTGAAACCAACCTGTACTTGACTGAATATATTCAGCAGTATTCTGATATTAGGGGAATTTATTCACTTCTTATGTTAAATGGTAAGACTGAAGTTATCATGTGGCTAGTACTGAAACGTCTATTCGTCTGTTCTGCACAACAGACAGCTGTCTGAAAATATTTTTCCATTGACTTTTAGAGAAACCTTGCACACATCTGTACTGAAACATCTATGACTTGTGAAAACACTCACTCTGTACTGAAACACTCTAATAAGCACTGTGACTTCTAGTATTCGGGACAACCACTCTCTGTCTGGGAAGATCTTCTGTATTTAATACTTAGAATGCGGACGTCTATCTTAAGGTTTTTGAACCTGACACGAAGTGCGGCATTAAAAGGTGGGAAGAACATCTGTGATGGAAACATTCTATATTTTAACGCTGAACACTCTATACTGAAACACTCTGTACTGAAACACTGTACTGAAACTCTCTGTACTGAAACACTGTACTGAAACTCTCTGTACTGAAACACTGTACTGAAACTCTCTGTACTGAAACACTGTACTGAAACTCTCTGTACTGAAACACTGTACTGAAACTCTCTGTACTGAAACACTGTACTGAAACTCTCTGTACTGAAACACTGTACTGAAACTCTCTGTACTGAAACACTGTACTGAAACTCTCTGTACTGAAACACTGTACTGAAACTCTCTGTACTGAAACACTGTACTGAAACTCTCTGTACTGAAACACTGTACTGAAACTCTCTGTACTGAAACACTGTACTGAAACTCTCTGTACTGAAACACTGTACTGAAACTCTCTGTACTGAAACACTGTACTGAAACTCTCTGTACTGAAACACTGTACTGAAACTCTCTGTACTGAAACACTGTACTGAAACTCTCTGTACTGAAACACTGTACTGAAACTCTCTGTACTGAAACACTGTACTGAAACTCTCTGTACTGAAACACTCTGTACTGAAACTCTCTATACTGAAACACTGTACTGAAACACTGTACTGAAACACTCTGTACTGAAACACTGTACTGAAACTCTCTGTACTGAAACACTGTACTGAAACTCTCTGTACTGAAACACTGTACTGAAACTCTCTGTACTGAAACACTGTACTGAAACACTCTGTACTGAAACACTCTATACTGAAACACTGTACTGAAACTCTCTGTACTGAAACACTGTACTGAAACTCTCTGTACTGAAACACTGTACTGAAACTCTCTGTACTGAAACACTGTACTGAAACTCTCTGTACTGAAACACTGTACTGAAACTCTCTGTACTGAAACACTGTACTGAAACTCTCTGTACTGAAACACTGTACTGAAACTCTCTGTACTGAAACACTGTACTGAAACTCTCTGTACTGAAACACTGTACTGAAACTCTCTGTACTGAAACACTGTACTGAAACTCTCTGTACTGAAACACTCTGTACTGAAACACTGTACTGAAACACTCTATACTGAAACACTCTATACTGAAACACTCTATACTGAAACACTCTGTACTGAAACACTCTGTACTGAAACACTCTGTACTGAAACACTGTACTGAAACACTCTATACTGAAACACTCTGTACTGAAACACTCTGTACTGAAACACTCTGTACTGAAACACTCTGTACTGAAACACTCTGTACTGAAACACTCTGTACTGAAACACTCTGTACTGAAACACTCTGTACTGAAACACTCTGTACTGAAACACTCTGTACTGAAACACTCTGTACTGAAACACTCTGTACTGAAACACTCTGTACTGAAACACTCTGTACTGAAACACTCTGTACTGAAACACTGTACTGAAACACTCTGTACTGAAACACTCTGTACTGAAACACTCTACTGAAACACTCTATACTGAAACACTCTATACTGAAACACTGTACTGAAACACACTGTACTGAAACACTCTGTACTTGAAACACACACTGTACTGAACACTGTAGTCACTAACATACTGTACTGAACACTGTACTGAATACACTCTGGTAGTGAAACACTTGTACTGAAAACACTTCTATACTGAAACTCTCTGTACTGAAACACTCTGTACTGAAACACTGTACTGAAACACTCTGTACTGAAACACTGTACTGAAACTCTCTGTACTGAAACACTGTACTGAAACTCTCTGTACTGAAACACTGTACTGAAACTCTCTGTACTGAAACACTGTACTGAAACTCTCTGTACTGAAACACTGTACTGAAACTCTCTGTACTGAAACACTCTGTACTGAAACACTCTGTACTGAAACACTGTACTGAAACACTGTACTGAAACACTGTACTGAAACACTGTACTGAAACTCTCTGTACTGAAACACTGTACTGAAACTCTCTGTACTGAAACACTGTACTGAAACACTCTACCGAAACACTCTGTACTGAAACACTCTGTACTGAAACACTGTACTGAAACACTCTGTACTGAAACACTGTACTGAAACTCTCTGTACTGAAACACTGTACTGAAACTCTCTGTACTGAAACACTGTACTGAAACTCTCTGTACTGAAACACTCTGTACTGAAACACTGTACTGAAACACTCTATACTGAAACACTGTACTGAAACACTGTACTGAAACTCTCTGTACTGAAACACTGTACTGAAACTCTCTGTACTGAAACACTGTACTGAAACTCTCTGTACTGAAACACTGTACTGAAACTCTCTGTACTGAAACACTGTACTGAAACTCTCTGTACTGAAACACTGTACTGAAACTCTCTGTACTGAAACACTGTACTGAAACTCTCTGTACTGAAACACTGTACTGAAACTCTCTGTACTGAAACACTGTACTGAAACTCTCTGTACTGAAACACTGTACTGAAACTCTCTGTACTGAAACACTGTACTGAAACTCTCTGTACTGAAACACTGTACTGAAACTCTCTGTACTGAAACACTGTACTGAAACTCTCTGTACTGAAACACTCTGTACTGAAACCCTCTGTACTGAAACACTCTATACTGAAACACTCTGTACTGAAACACTGTACTGAAACACTGTACTGAAACTCTCTGTACTGAAACACTGTACTGAAACTCTCTGTACTGAAACACTGTACTGAAACTCTCTGTACTGAAACACTGTACTGAAACTCTCTGTACTGAAACACTGTACTGAAACACTCTGTACTGAAACACTCTGTACTGAAACACTGTACTGAAACTCTCTGTACTGAAACACTGTACTGAAACTCTCTGTACTGAAACACTCTGTACTGAAACACCTCAGACCTGCTGCACTCCATCTGGTTGACTGACTGGTTCCTTCAGACGACCTGATGGTTCCTTGCTCCTGTCTGACTGGTTCTTGTGTTCCACAGCCTTATGAGCGGAGTGAAGAACAATGTGGGCCGAGGGTTGAACGTTGCTCTGGTGAACGGTACCAACCCGTCTGAACTCACACACACTCACCCGTCATTAAAATCACCTGGTTAAGAATCACATGACTTGGAGTGTTTTTAGTCAGGTGAGATTTGAAGTCTCTGCTCTCTGCTACTCAACAGGGAAGACCGGTCAGCTGATCAAGACAGAGTATTTTGACCTGTGGGCCGGAGGTGAGACCAATGCAGCTGTCCTTGTATGGCAGAGGTGTCACGGTTATCTGTGTCCCCCTGTAGAGGTGTCACGGTTATCTGTGTTCCCCTGTAGAGGTGTCACGGTTATCTGTGTTCCCCTGTAGAGGTGTCACGGTTATCTGTGTCCCCCTGTAGAGGTGTCACGGTTATCTGTGTTCCCCTATAGAGGTGTCACGGTTATCTGTGTTCCCCTATAGAGGTGTCACGGTTATCTGTGTTCCCCTATAGAGGTGTCACGGTTATCTGTGTCCCCCTGTAGAGGTGTCACGGTTATCTGTGTCCCCCTGTAGAGGTGTCACGGTTATCTGTGTCCCCATGTAGAGGTGTCACGGTTATCTGTGTCCCCCTGTAGAGGTGTCTTGGTTATCTGTGTCCCCCTGTAGAGGTGTCACGGTTATCTGTGTCCCCCTGTAGAGATGTCACGGTTATCTGTGTTCCCCTGTAGAGGTGTCACGGTTATCTGTGTCCCCCTGTAGAGGTGTCACGGTTATCTGTGTCCCCCTGTAGAGGTGTCACGGTTATCTGTGTTCCCCTATAGAGGTGTCACGGTTATCTGTGTTCCCCTATAGAGGTGTCACGGTTATCTGTGTCCCCCTGTAGAGGTGTCACGGTTATCTGTGTTCCCCTATAGAGGTGGCTCCTGTCATTAAGTTCCTGAAGGAGATTGACTTGGGAACCATCATCTTCATGGCCACGTTTGATGATTCAGCCACAAAGTAAGAGTTGCTTTCTCACGTCCTCACCTGCTCACCCTCAGACCCCCTCACCTCAGACCCCCCCACCTCAGACCCCCCCACCTTAGACCCCCTCACCTCAGACCCCCCCACCTCAGACCCCCCCACCTTAGACCCCCCCCACCTCAGACCCCCCCACCTCAGACCCCCCCACCTCAGACCCCCCCACCTCAGACCCCCCCACCTCAGACCCCCCCACCTCAGACCCCCCCACCTCAGACCCCCCCACCTCAGACCCCCCCACCTCAGACCCCCCCACCTCAGACCCCCCCACCTCAGACCCCCCCACCTCAGACCCCCCCACCTCAGACCCCCCCACCTCAGACCCCCCCACCTCAGACCCCCCCACCTCAGACCCCCCCACCTCAGACCCCCCCACCTCAGACCCCCCCACCTCAGACCCCCCCACCTCAGACCCCCCCACCTCAGACCCCCCCACCTCAGACCTCCTCACCTCAGACCCCCTCACCTCAGACCCCCCCACCTCAGACCCCCCCACCTCAGACCCCCCCACCTCAGACCCCCCCACCTCAGACCCCCCCACCTCAGACCCCCTCACCTCAGACCCCCTCACCTCAGACCCCCCCACCTTAGACCCCCTCACCTCAGACCCCCCCACCTCAGACCCCCCCACCTCAGACCCCCCCACCTCAGACCCCCCCACCTCAGACCCCCCCACCTCAGACCCCCCCACCTCAGACCCCCCCACCTCAGACCCCCCCACCTCAGACCCCCCCACCTCAGACCCCCCCACCTCAGACCCCCCCACCTCAGACCCCCCCACCTCAGACCCCCCCACCTCAGACCCCCCCACCTCAGACCCCCCCACCTCAGACCCCCCCACCTCAGACCCCCCCACCTCAGACCCCCCCACCTCAGACCCCCCCACCTCAGACCCCCCCACCTCAGACCCCCCCACCTCAGACCCCCCCACCTCAGACCCCCCCACCTCAGACCCCCCCACCTCAGACCCCCCCACCTCAGACCCCCCCACCTCAGACCCCCCCACCTCAGACCCCCCCACCTCAGACCCCCTCACCTCAGACCCCCTCACCTCAGACCCCCCCACCTCAGACCCCCCCACCTTAGACCCCCTCACCTCAGACCCCCCCACCTCAGACCCCCTCATCTCAGACCCCCTCATTTTCAGACGCCCCCCCACCTCAGAAACCGCCCCCACCGAGTCTCAGACCCCTCATTTCAGACCCCCGCCACCTCAGTACCCCCACTTCAGACCCCCATCTCAGACCCTCACCTCAGACCCCTGCACCTAGACCCTCCTTCATCTCAGACCCCCTCATCTTCAGACGCCCTCATTTCAGACCTCCTCACCTCAGACCCCCTCACCTCTGACCCCCTCACCTCTGACCCCCTCACCTCTGACCCCCTCACCAGTGGTTAGAGTGGTGTCAGGGTCAAATGACCCTCTGTATGTGTGGATTAAAGCGTCCTGCTAAAAGGACAGATTCTTCCTTCTGTGTGATCCTGACCAGGTTGAATGACGAGGCGAAGGCCCTGATCTCAGAGCTGGGCAGCACCAGCATCAACAACCTGGGCTTCAGAGACAACTGGATCTTCGTAGGAGGAAAGGGTATCAAGACCAAGAGTCCCTTCGAGCAGGTACCTGCCCCTTGAGAAGTGTTGAGGAAACCCCTTATTAAACCAGCTGGAGAGCTAAGGCCAGCTTACCTGTCACACCTGGACATCCTGTTTGTCTGCATACTGCTCACAGTGGACCTAGTAATATACACACTGTGGACCTAGCTGGCTGTTAGACAGAAAGACAGACAGGTTGTCATATAATGTAGACAGACAGGTTATCATATAATGTAGACAGACAGGTTACCATATAATGTAGACAAAGGGTGTCGAACTCCGGTCCTCAAGGGCCGCTGTCCTGAAGGTTTTTCGATGTTTTCCCTGCTCCAGCACACCTGTTACACACTGTAACTCCAGCACAACCACAAAAATCCAATTTGTATGATGGATCGGTTAATCAGGGCTTTCACAGAGCTTGATAATGACCTGTTCATTTTGAATCAGGTGTGCTGGAGCAGGGAAACATTAAAAACCTTCAGGACAGCGGCCCTCGAGGACTGGAGTTTGACACCCCTGATGTAGACAGACAGTAATGCTGTGTGTGTTTGTGTGTCCAGTACATTAAGAACAGCGCGGAGAGCAACAAGTACGAAGGCTGGCCGGAGGTTCTGGAGATGGAGGGTTGCATCCCCCAAAGACAGGACTGACCTCACAGAGACAGTACTGACCTCACAGAGACAGGACTGACCTCACAGAGACAGGACTGACCTCACAAAGACAGGACTGACCTGACAGAGACAGAACTGACCCTAAACCCAACCTTGAACTCCCACCACCCAGCTCTGTCAAGACACCACCCTGCCTCACGCCACTTTCTGGATGCAGCTGGAGGACATCCTGGTCTTCTGAGCGTCTACAAGCTCCACCAGACTAAACATGTGGTGTGCTGACCCCATCAGGAACCATAGTCTCTGGCCCTCCCACTAACACCACCCAGCTCTGGCCCTCCCACTAACACCACCCAGCCCACACACTACTGTGGCCCTCCCACTAACACCACCCAGCCCACACACTGCTGTGGCCCTCCCACTAACATCACCCAGCCCACACACTACTGTGGCCCTCCCACTAACACCACCCAGTCCACACACTGCTGTGGCCCTCCCACTAACACCACCCAGTCCACACACTGCTGTGGCCCTCCCACTAACACCACCCAGTCCACACACTGCTGTGGCCCTCCCACTAACACCACCCAGTCCACACACTGCTGTGGCCCTCCCACTAACACCACCCAGTCCACACACTGCTGTGGCCCTCCCACTAACACCACCCAGCCCACACACTGCTGTGGCCCTCCCACTAACACCACCCAGCCCACACACTACTGTGGCCCTCCCACTAACATCACCCAGCTCTGGCCCTCCCACTAACACCACCCAGCCCACACACTACTGTGGCCCTCCCACTTACACCACCCAGCCCACACACTGCTGTGGCCCTCCCACTAACACCACCCAGCCCACACACTACTGTGGCCCTCCCACTAACACCACCCAGCCCACAGACTACTGTGGCCCTCCCACTAACACCACCCAGCCCACACACTACTGTGGCCCTCCCACTAACACCACCCAGCCCACACACTGCTGTGGCCCTCCCACTAACACCACCCAGCCCACACACTACTGTGGCCCTCCCACTAACACCACCCAGCCCACACACTACTGTGGCCCTCCCACTAACACCACCCAGCCCACACACTGCTGTGGCCCTCCCACTAACATCACCCAGCCCACACACTACTGTGGCCCTCCCACTAACACCACCCAGCCCACACACTACTGTGGCCCTCCCACTAACATCACCCAGCTCTGGCCCTCCCACTAACACCACCCAGCCCACACAGGGCCAGAACACCCTGATCTTCAATAGACTGGTCTCCACCTTCCAAACATGCCATCACATGTTTCTGTCCATGGATGAAGACAGCCTTCTCATCTTGGTCTCTCCAGATGACCTTAAATCACTGTGAACTTTCAGCGTGGCTTCTTAAATAAGGAAGACAGATTTAAAATAGTTAATTATTTCACTTTGAAATTATACGGTTGATATTTTTTGTATTGTTTCACATAATGAAATCGTAAATTTGAAAGCTGTAGTTTGTGATTTCCTTGTGGCTTAATCATGTATATTGATAGATTGTGGGTGTTTTGCTTTTTAAATAATCTAAAGGGGATGTGTTTTGTTTGTGTGTGTGTGTGTGTGTATGTATGTGTGTGTGTGTGTGTGTGTGTGTGTGTGTGTGTGTGTATAGTGGGTGTGTGTATGTGTGTGTGTGTGTGTGTGTGTGTGTGTGTGTGTGTGTATTTGGTGTGTGTGTGTGGTGTGGTGTGGTTGTGTGTAGCACGGTCTTCCAGCCTCTTAAGTCAGTTGACTGAGCTTCCTAGCTCATGGTAACCACGGTAACCCAACGACCCACAATCCTTTGCATGTCAGAGCAGACAGTGACTTGCCGATGTCGCCCTTGTAGTGTTACCGGAGTCTAAAGGTGCGTCTTTTTAGCAGAGCAAATACTATAAATAAACCTGCACTGACTCACCTGGTAGCTGTACCCTCCCTCCCCCGCTGGACGCCTGGTCCAACCAGGCCTGGCCCAACCAGGTCTGGTCTAGACCCTGAACCCATGCTGTGTGGTGTTACTAGTGGTTTCCCAGGCAACAAGAACAGGACAGAACTTCAGTATTAAAGCATTCCAAGCCTGGGAGTCTCTCGGACTCAACAACATGTTGTTATCTGAACCTTATCATTATACCAAGCCTGTTTATTTTACTACCTTCCCACCAAGGACGTGATGTGATGTGTGTGTCCAGTGGACCCAGGCTGCCCTTCAGACATGCTCCCACCTTCTCTGTTGTTCGGTAACAAACCTGCTGGTTCTCAGCAGATGGAGGATGGGCCTCAAACATACTGAAACCTGTTCTGAGTGAAATCAGCCCCAATATGTGCCTTTTCAGAGAGTTGTGCTTCAATTGTCAACTTCACCTGCTGGAACTGTTTCTACCTGTTAAACCTTTTTCTCTCTTGGTGCAGTTTGTGTAATACTATATAAATGTTGAAAATGTAAATTATAATTTTATTACATTATATAATTGGGATTAATAAAGCACATTGTCTATAAGAAATGAGTTGACTGACCTTTTCCTGCTGTGTGCATGTGTTTACTTTCTGTAGAAGACCTTCCACTTCCTCCTTATACCTGCAACACAAGACAGAGGGCGCCATTACTGTCAAACCGGCTTTCATTGCTGTGTCAGCGTCTTTCCTGCAGGGGGCAGAGTGTGACAATGGCGAGACTGGGAACTAATTATCAGTCACTGACAGTGAGTGAGAGTGAGTGAGTGACAGTGAGTGAGTGAGTGAGTGAGTGAATGAGAGTGACTGTGAGTAAGATACATAGTGAGTGAGTGAGAGAGTGAGTGAGAGAGTGAGTGAAATACACACTTCCAGCCATGTTGTGGCTTTTAATTAATTTTTTGTTCGTCTGTTTTTGTTGAAATGAGCTATGTGACAGAAACGCCACCCACTTTCCCGCCCGTACGGCATTCTGGGTAACCTCTTCCTCCTCCCACAGACGATGTATTTCCATTTTCCTCTCTTTCTCTCTCTGCCTCCCCAGAGTCTCCTGTACGTGTGCTGGAGCAGTGCTGTGGAACAGCTGTGTTGCTGCTCTGACATCGAACAGCTAAACTAATCATTTCATACAACTGAGATTAACATAAAACCAAATGAACAGAGTAGCAGTTATAGTAGCAGGAGGAACAGGACATGCTAGGCTAGAGTTAGTCCAGTGCTAGAGTTAGTCCAGTGCTAGGGTTAGTGCAGGGCTAGGGTTAGTCCAGGGCTAGGGTTAGTGCAGGGCTAGGGTTAGTGCAGGGCTAGGGTTAGTCCAGGGCTAGGGTTAGTCCAGGGCTAGGGTTAGTGTAGGGTTAGTCCAGGGCTAGGGTTAGCGTAGGGTTAGTCCAGGGCTAGGGTTAGTCCAGGGCTATGGTTAGTGCAGGGCTAGGATTAGTCCAGGGCTAGGGCTAGTGTAGGATTAGTGTAGGATTAGGATTAGTCCAGGGCTAGGGTTAGTGTAGGATTAGTCCAGGGCTAGGGTTAGTCCAGGGCTAGGATTAGTGTAGGATTAGTCCAGTGCTAGGGCTAGTGTAGGATTAGTCCAGGGCTAGGGTTAGTGTAGGGTTAGTCCAGGGCTATGGATAGTGCAGGGCTAGGATTAGTCCAGGGCTAGTGTAGGATTAGTCCAGGGCTAGGGTTAGTGTAGGATTAGTCCAGGGCTAGGGTTGGTGTAGGATTAGTCCAGGGCTAGGGTTAGTGTAGGGTTAGTCCAGGGCTATGGTTAGTGCAGGGCTAGGGTTAGTCCAGGGCTAGGGCTAGTGTAGGATTAGTCCAGGGCTATGGTTAGTGCAGGGCTAGGGTTAGTCCAGGGCTAGGGTTAGTGCAGGGCTAGGGTTAGTCCAGGGCTAGGGTTAGTGCAGGGCTAGGATTAGTCCAGGGCTAGTGTAGGATTAGTCCAGGGCTAGGATTAGTCCAGGGCTAGTGTAGGATTAGTCCAGGGCTAGGGTTAGTGCAGGGCTAGGGTTAGTGTAGGGTTAGTCCAGGGCTATGGTTAGTGCAGGGCTAGGGTTAGTGCAGGGCTAGGGTTAGTCCAGGGCTAGGGTTAGTCCAGGGCTAGGGCTAGTGTAGGATTAGTCCAGGGCTAGGGTTAGTCCAGGGCTAGTGTAGGATTAGTCCAGGGCTAGGGTTAGTGTATGATTAGTCCAGGGCTAGTGTAGGATTAGTCCAGGGCTAGGGTTGGTGTATGATTAGTCCAGGGCTAGTGTAGGATTAGTCCAGGGCTAGTGTAGGGTTAGTCCAGGGCTAGGGTTAGTCCAGGGCTAGGGTTGGTGTAGGATTAGTCCAGGGTTATTGTAGGATTAGTTGGTCCAGGCACGCTCCTGCTACCATTATGTATTGTTTGTATAGGATACAGACTAAATACAAGGCAACAAAAACCAGTCTTAATGTAAGAGAATATCTAAGGTTAGACAATTGTTTATTGTTATCATGCAGAAGGTACAGACCTCAGCAGAATATTCCTTTCATAGTAAAAAGTGTGCTCAGACACTCAGAACCTTCGTATTTACTAACATTACTAACATGAGAGTAGATAATATTGGACATTACTAAATGATTGTGTTCTTGTAAAAGTAATGGTCATGTACAGAAACATAGTAACCTCTCTCCAGACATTGCAAGGCAAATTAACAACAACGTTTCCATACTGCACTCATTGTTCATCCATGTCACAGATAAGTAACACAACCTTATTGCAAACAATATAAAAGTGTCCAGGAGAGTTTGTATACAGCGAGAGACGTACAGGTCAAGTGGAAGAATCAAATCCTTGCTCCTCCTTCTCCTCCTTCTGCTCCTTCACTCAGTTTCCATCTCCTCCTCTCCTGTCTGTTGTTCTTTGGCAGCAGGGGCCAGGCTAGGGGGGCTCTGGTGCTGAAAGGAGGGCGGGGATTGGTCTACGAGGGAGGGGGAGTGGTCTATGAGGGAGGGGGAGTGGTCTATGAGGGAGGGGGTTCCCCCATAGGGGAGGGGAGGAGAGGACCTACAGTCTGGAGCTGTTTCCTCTGTACCAGCAGAAGTGTTCTCCTTCCTCTCCTTTACTGAAAGAGTCCTCCCCTCCCCTCTCTCTTCCTCTCCAGGACTCCTCCCCTCCCCACTCTCTTCCTCTCCAGGACTCCTCCCCTCCCCACTCTCTTCCTCTTCAGGACTCCTCCCCTCCCCACTCTCTTCCTCTCCAGGACTCCTCCCCTCCCCACTCTCTTCCTCTCCAGGACTCCTCCCCTCCCCACTCTCTTCCT
>BROE01000027.1:13384635-13499209 GCA_036571765.1 Plecoglossus altivelis
GAAGTGTTCTCCTTCCTCTCCTTTACTGAAAGAGTCCTCCCCTCCCCTCTCTCTTCCTCTCCAGGACTCCTCCCCTCCCCACTCTCTTCCTCTTCAGGACTCCTCCCCTCCCCACTCTCTTCCTCTCCAGGACTCCTCCCCTTTCCACTCTCTTCCTCTCCAGGACTCCTCCCCTTCCCATTCTCTTCCTCTCCAGGACTCCTCCCCTTCCCACTCTCTTCCTCTCCAGGACTCCTCCCCTTCCCACTCTCTTCCTTTCCAGGACTCCTCTCCTCCCCTGTATTCTCTTCTCCCATCTGTGAAATCTCCCTCTCCTCGTCTCCAGCACTGCTCCTCTCCTCCTCCTTTTTCCCAAAAGGAGCAACCCCTTTTCCCTCCTCTGTTCCTCCCTCCTTGTCCTCTTCTAAACTGCCACCCTCGCCCTCCTCTCCAGGTCTCCCTTTCCTCTCCTCCTCTTCCATTTTCTCCTTTCCAGGACTCCTCTTCCCCTCCTCTCCTGGACTCCTATCGTCCTCCTCCTCCTCTTCCTCTTCGACAGGAGGGATGCCCCCAGCAGGAGATGGGGGCAGGTCATCCTCCACTGGGGCCATGTCCCCCTCCTCCATCTCATCCTCCACAGGAGGAATCATCCCTTCTTCCTTCACCCCCAGGAAGGTGGTGTCTGGGTAGAGGAGCTTCAACTGCTCCTCAAAGAACTCCTGGAGGAACAGGCCGGCGCTGCCCACCTCCGACTCCGCCTGGCAACACATCCCATAATAATAAACATCTCACAGTGGCAGGTCACCATGACATAAGACGCCCCATGCACTGTTCATGCTGATCTGATCAGGGATATTCGCGGGAAGTATAATTCTGAAGGCTGGATATCCAGGCATCCATCCATCCATCCATGCAACCATCCAGGCATCCATCCATCCATGCGACCATCCAGGCATCCATCCAGGCATCCATCCATACCTGCAACCATCCAGGCATCCATCCAGGCATCCATCCATACCTGCAACCATCCAGGCATCCATCCATCCATGCGACCATCCAGGCATCCATCCAGGCATCCATCCATCCAGGCATCCATCCAGGCAACCATTCATCCATCCATCCAGGCATCCATCCATCCAGGCATCCATACCTGCATCCAGGCAACCATCCATCCATCCAGGCATCCATCCATTCATCCAGGCATCTATCCAGGCAACCATCCATCCAACCATTCATCCATCCATACCTTATAGATTTTGGAGCAGTTCTTGAAGATGAGTCGTACGTCAGCAACAAACTCTTCTGTGCTGTGGTAGTGAACCCTGTCCTTGACCTCTAACCTCTCCCGGACATCCAGCTTGCTCTTCACCACAGAGAGGTCGATGGGTGTGGCTATCACATCTCTGTACCTGCGGAGTTCCTGAACAGAGAGGTAGAAGAGTTAGTATCTGAATTATCGCCGATGATGGACAATGGGGGGGGGGAGCGGATGATGGAGGAGAGAGGAGGCAAAAGGGGGAGAAGAGAGGAGGGACGAAGGGGAGGAGAGAGGAGGGACGAAGGCGGAGAAGAGAGGAGGGACGAAGGGGAGGAGAGAGGAGGGATGAAGGGGAGGAGAGAGGAGGCAAAAGGGGGAGAAGAGAGGAGGGACGAAGGGGAGGAGAGAGGAGGGACAAAGGGGAGGAGAGAGGAGGGATGAAGGGGGAGAGAGGAAGGAGGGCAGGGGAGGAGCGTACCGCTGGCGAGGCTGGCTCCTGGAAGTCAGTACTGAACTCGTTGCAGAAGATCCGTAGTAACAATCTCTCACACTTCTACAGAAACAGAAACATCCAGTTAGCTCATCGTGACCCGCATGCGACAGGAAGCTGCTTCGATGCTGGTCTTCAGCAGAGCTACGTACCCTGCGCTCCAGCGGAGAGAAGGCCTCCGCGCCTGGCTCTTCCTTCACACCTGCAGGTTCTAGCTTATCTCCAGGGTACAGCATCTCTGGGGACGCCAGGTCCCGGCAGAATGAGCAGAACCACTCTCCACTGGGGGAGGGGTGGAGCAGGGTCAGAGGTCATGGTCAGAGGTCATGGTCAGAGGACATGGTCAGGGTCAGAGGACATGGTTAGAGGACATGGTTAGAGGACATGGTTAGGGTCAGAGGACATGGTTAGAGGACATGGTTAGAGGACATGGTCATAAGAAATAATGTTTACAGCAGAGCTCCTAAGCTGTGGGTGACTATTAGGGTTTGGCCACGGCATTGTTAGGCTAGAACCTAGAAAACCCTCCCCCTCCCCCTCTGCCCGCCATCCTGGAAGCCTGTGTCCCTCCTCACCTGGGAGACTCCTTCAGACTAGGGATGTGGCATGCTAGATGGAACACCTTGGGACACTTGTCACAGCAGAGCAGCTCTCCTCCGTTCTGACACACGGCACACCAGTCTTCGTTAGGATCTTCTTCAGCTGTCTCGTTAGTTGCCTCATTAGTTCCCTCCTCGTTAGGAACATCGTTAGGAACATCGTTAGCCCCCTCCTCGTTAGGGTTAGCCTCGTTAAGGGGCTCTGGAGCCTTCTCGGGCTCCTGGGGCTCTGGGCGTGTCTCTGCCGGCTCGGGGCCCGGGGGAGATGCCCCCTGCAGGCCAGGCTGAGGCTGCACCCCAGTGCTGCTGTCTGGCAGGCTGGCGCCCATGCTGGACTGCACCTGGAGCAGCAGGGGGCATGTGGTCACACACAGGTGGGCAGATCAGTAATAACTGTAGCTCGGCAGCAACACTCACGTAGCTGACTTCCTCGTCATCCTCCGGCTCGTCCTTGATTACTATGATTGGTCCAGGAGATGACCTCCTCCGTCGCTTACTGGGTGGGGCAGGGGGCGGGGCCACGGGCTCGGAGCGCTTCCACAACACCGTCCTACACACAAACACAGGTTAGTCTGTCCTACACACAAACACAGATTAGTCAGTCAGTCGTACGCACAAACAGATTAGACAGCAACCAAGTGTGTATGTGTGTGTGTGTGTGTGTGTGTGTGTGTGTGTGTGTGTGAGGTCACTACAGGTTACAGGGTGTGTAAAGATGGGGGTTGAAATAGAGATTAGACAGCACTATACTTTTAAATACAACTACTACTTGTGTACTAAACAAGTTTACACCGTGTGTGTGTGTGTGTGTGTGTGTGTGTGTACACAAGCGTGTAAGAGTGTGTGATGGAGATGGATACCAACCCAGTATTGGCCTCCGAGGATGATGGTTTAGACATGGGTGAGTTCTGTCTTCCTTGGGCTTCAAAGAAAGACAAGTTACAAACATGCAACTTTCTCCATATCATGGAGGTTGACATCAGAGGAAGACTGTTGGGTGTGTGGAGCCGTACCAGTCCTGTCAGAGGCCAGCGTGGGGGCGTGGGACGGTCTGGGGAGGGAGATGGTGGGGGCTGATGAGGGCTCACTCCTCCGCAGGTAGGATGATTGCTCCACCATGCCCCTCTGGAACACCGACAGACAAAAGTGTTTATAGGGATAATGCTAGCGGTAGTACAGGGATAATGCTAGGGGTTGTACAGTGATAATGCTAGCGGTAGTACAGGGATAATGCTAGCGGTAGTACAGGGATAATGCTAGCGGTAGTACAGGGATAATGCTAGCGGTAGTACAGAGATAATGCTAGCGGTAGTACAGAGATAATGCTAGCGGTAGTACAGGGATAATGCTAGCGGTAGTACAGTGATAATGCTAGTGGTAGGACAGGGATAATGCTAGCGGTAGTACAGGGATAATGCTAGCGGTAGTACAGGGATAGTGCTAGAGGTAGTACAGGGATAATGCTAGCGGTAGTACAGGGATAATGCTAGCGGTAGTACAGGGATAATGCTAGAGGTAGTACAGGGATAATGCTAGCGGTAGTACAGGGATAATGCTAGCTTTTTACATGGTTTTACAGCTCCCACACCTGACCGAGGCTGTGTTGCCTACCTGATGAAGCGAGGGGCTGATGGTGTTGGTGAGAGAGTGGGGGAAACGGGAGGGCCCGGCCCCCTGTAGAGTCTCCAGGGGTTTGGGGGGGAAGCCTGACCCATGGATCAGCTCTCTCAGAGACTGCAGGTGGAGGAAGAGGTGTCACACACATGCTAAACACCAGCAAGCACGCTGCACAAACATAAGCACGCTCTATACACCCCTGCTGCCCAAGGCTTGGAGCCTCCTACCTGAGGGGGAAACCCAGAGTTTCCGAGCATGGAGGGAGGGCTCCTGGCGTTGCCGTGGGGGGGGGCGTACCTCCGGCCCTGCTGGCTCAGGCTGGGGTGGCCCTGGGAGGGGGAGCCCCCCTGCAGGGGCCTGTTGGGGGGGGCAGGGGCCCCAGGGCCAGGCAGCCATTGATGCCACGTCCAGTGGTTGGGTGGTCGGCTGGGCTGCTGTGCCAGTTTCTCCACCTGCAGTTGAAGCTGAGCAAGAGTGCTCTGCCTCTGCTGTGCTGCACTGGAGAAGGTTGCCCCATGAGGGGGCTCTGCCCGGGGGCCCGGGGGGCCAGGGGGCTGGGGGAATGTCTGCTTGGGGCCGGCCTGGCGACCAGGAACACGTTCCACCACCAGGGAGCCTAGAGGACAGGACACACGCGTACATACAATTTAGGATTGGAGTCATGGTCCAACCTAGTCATAGTCCGTTAGGGTTAAACTGGTTAGGGTTAAGATCAGAGGTCAGAGGTCGAAGGTCTGGGTTCTTACCCAGGTCCACATTAGAGGCCCAGAAGCTGGAGCGACACTGGAAGCGGACAGAACTCTGAGGGACGATAGAGGCGCTGCAGTTGGCTCTCATCAGGTAGTGGATCTGGCAGAGGATCTGGAACAAACCACAACACTTAGCTCAACGCTAACTTACCCTTACACACTCAACACTAACTTACCCTTACACACTCAACACTAACTTACCCTTACACACTCAACACTAACTTACCCTTACACACTCAACAGTAACTTACCCTTACACACTCAACACTACACTTACCCTTACACACTAAACACTACACTTACCCTTACACACTCAACACGTACCACAACACTAACTCACCCTTACACACTCAACACTAACTTACCCTTACACACTCAACACTAACTTACCCTTACACACTCAACACTAACTTACCCTTACACACTCAACACTACACTTACCCTTACACACTCAACACTAACTCACCCTTACACACTCAACACTACACTTACCCTTACACACTCAACACTACACTTACCCTTACACACTCAACACTACACTTACCCTTACAAACTCAACACTAACTTACCCTTGCACACTCAACATGTACCACAACACTACAAAACCTTAGGCCCAACTCTGCCTAACATTCATCCCTTTACAACATTTACCACAATGCATTTACCCTAAATGTTTCCAAATCAAATGAAGTGAAGTGATGTATTGTCAAATAACCAGTAAGGTACCAGTCTCTTGCAGTAGAGCAGAGCTGTGCCACTGTGATTGGCGGTGGCCCACTTGGTGAAGCTGATGACGTGATCCAGGTGTCTGGTGAGCGAGCTCACATCATCCTGCTGCTTGCGAAGGCCAGACTCGTGGTCCTTAGTCAATGTCTGGAAAAACATCACCTGCTCAGGTATCACCACAGCAACACCCTACACCGAATAACAACCCCATAGCAACACCATACAACGAATAACATCCCAATAGCAACACCCTATGCCAAATAACACCACTATTGCAACACTGTAGAGATATACAGGTAGAGTCAGGGCTGGAATACAGGTAGAGTCAGGGCTGACATACAGGTAGAGTCAGGGCTGACATACAGGTAGAGTCAGGGCTGACATACAGGTGGAGTCAGGGCTGGAATACAGGTAGAGTCAGGGCTGATATACAGGTAGAGTCAGGGCTGACATACAGGTAGAGTCAGGGCTGACATACAGGTGGAGTCAGGGCTGGAATACAGGTAGAGTCAGGCATACAGGTGGAGTCATTACAGAGTCAGGACCAGGCACACATACAGGTAGAGTCGGGCTGATACAGTAGAGTCAGCTGACAACAGCTGACATACAGGTGTCACTATACAGCATACAGGCATATTTTATATAATGTGTATATAATTTAGATCATATAATGTCCTATAGATTATAACAGACGAACCTCAAGCTGATTCACCAGGATCTTGCCTTTTCTATTGATCTCCAGGATCAAGTTGCAGATGGACTTCTTGATTTCGTTGGTGACAGATTTGCGGTTCTCATCCACTTGCTGCAGCCTGAACGGAGAAATATGGAGAACGGAAATGACTCGAGGACGAGTCAGTCGACCAATCTGTGTAAAGAGTTAGAGAGAGCGCCCTGCCACACACACACAGCAGTTACCCCTGCCACACACACATAGAGCAGTTACCCCTGCCAGACACACATAGAGCAGTTACCCCTGCCACACACACACACACACACACACACACACACATAGAGAGCAGTTACCCCTGCCATACACACATAGAGCAGTTACCCCTGCCACACACATAGAGCAGTTACCCCTGCCACACATACAGAGAGAGCAGTTACCCCTGCCAGACACACATAGAGCAGTTACCCCTGCCAGACACACAGAGAGAGCAGTTACCCCTGCCACACACACACACACACACACACACACACACACATAGAGCAGTTACCCCTGCCACACACAGAGAGAGAAGTTACCCCTGCCACACACATAGAGCAGTTACCCCTGCCACACACATAGAGCAGTTACCCCTGCCACACACACATAGCCACACACACATAGAGCAGTTACCCCTGCCAGACACACATAGAGCAGTTACCCCTGCCACACACACAGAGAGAGCAGTTACCCCTGCCACACACACACACACACACACACACACACACACACACACACACACACACACACACACACATAGAGCAGTTACCCCTGCCACACACAGGAGAGTTACCCCTGCCACACACAAATAGAGCAGTTACCCCTGCCACACACATAGAGCAGTTACCCCTGCCACACACACATAGAGCAGTTACCCCTGCCACATAGAGCAGTTACCACACACATAGAGCAGTTACCCCTGCCACACACACATAGAGCAGTTACCCCTGCCACACACACATAGAGCAGTTACCCCTGCCACACACACATAGAGCAGTTACCCGCTGTTGATGCAGTTGGAGACCTCCTCTATTGCCTTCCTCTTCTCCTGCAGCTGCAGGGTCATATTCTCCAGGTGCTGCCGGTGGTTCCTGTAAGCATCCTCCAAGAACTGGTAGCTGGAGGAGAGGAGGCAAGGAGTGAGGAGAGGAGGCAAGGAGTGAGGAGAGGAGGCAAGGAGTGAGGAGAGGGGGCAAGGAGTGAGGAGAGGAGGCAAGGAGTGAGGAGAGGAGGCAAGAGTGAGAGGAGGAGAGGAGAGGAGTGAGGAGAGGAGCAAGGAGGTGAAGGAGGTAAGGTGTGAGGAGAGGAGGCAAGGAGTGAGGCGAGGAGGCAAGGAGTGAGGAGAGGAGGCAAGGAGTGAGGAGAGGAGGCAAGGAGTGAGGAGAGGAGGTAAGGTGTGAGGAGAGGAGGCAAGGAGTGAGGCGAGGAGGCAAGGAGTGAGGAGAGGAGGCAAGGAGTGAGGGGAGGAGGTAAGGTGTGAGGAGAGGAGGCAAGGAGTGAGGAGAGGAGGCAAGGAGTGAGGAGAGGAGGCAAGATGTGATGAGAGGAGGTAGGGTGTGGAGAGAGGAGGTAGGGTGTGGAGAGAGGAGGTAGGGTGTGGAGAGGGGAGGCAAGGTGTGAGGTAAGGCCCTGAGGTACAAGTGTGGTGAACGTACTTGTGGTCTTTATGTTTCAGCAGCTGACAGTCTCTGCAGGTCAGGCGATCACATGTCTCACAGAACAACTTCAGTGGCTCCTGCTTGTGAATGTCACAGAACACGGGCTTCTGGGTAGATAGACCCACTGCATCTGGAGACACATACACATCAGACACACACTCATCAGACACACACACATCAGACACACACACTCATCAGACACACACACACATCAGACACACACTCATCAGACACACACTCATCAGACACACACACACACACACACACACTCATCAGACACACACACACACTCATCAGACACACACACACACACTCATCAGACAGACACACATCAGACACGCACACATCAGACAGACACGCACACACACTCATCAGACACACACACATCAGACACACACACACATCAGACACACACTCATCAGACACACACTCATCAGACACACACTCATCAGACACACACTCATCAGACACACACTCATCAGACACACACTCATCAGACACACACACACACTCATCAGACACACACACTCATGGCAGACACACACAAATACATTTCATTCAGACACACACACACACTCATCAGACACACACACACACACACACTCATCAGACACACACACACTCATCAGTAAGCAGAACACACATCAGACAGACGCAACACATCCAGACAGACACAGCAACACACACACATCAGACACACTCATCAGACAGACACGCACTCATCAGACAGACACGCACTCATCAGACAGACACGCACTCATCAGACAGACACACACACACACACATCAGACACACACACACACACATCAGACACACACACACACATCAGACACACACACACACATCAGACACACTCATCAGACAGACACGCACTCATCAGACAGACACGCACTCATCAGACACACACACGCACACGTGACACGCACTCATCAGACAGACACACACACAGCAGCACATCAGACACACACACAGCACACACATCGACACACACACACCATCAGACACACACACCAGGGGCAGACACACAACACACCCAGACACACACTCAGACAGACAGACACACACACCCCACACACGATCCACATCAGACACACACGATCAGAGCAGACACACACATTGAAGCAATCAGACACTGGACACACACAGACACACTCGTCAGACAGGACAGTCAATCACACACACACAGCACACACACACACCGTGTCATGCATGCGTACACACACACAGCACGACACATCAGAGACAGACACACACACACACATCAGACACACACATCAGACACACACATCAGACACACACACACACACACACACTCATCAGACACACACACACACACTCATCAGACACACACACATCAGACAGACACACGGGGGGGGGGGGCGAGAGCGCACCTGGTGACATCTCCTCCTTCTGGCGGATGGTATGGTCTCTAGTGAACTTCACCCTCTGGTGAGCTTCCACACAGGTCACACACAGGAACTCCACACACTCAACACAGTAGCCGGTGGCCTCCGTGTTGTCATCACAGCTCATACATACCTGCAGAGAGGCCATGAGAGGAAGGGGATTCAGGTATGCTAGCAAAGGAGCATGTGTGAAGAGTGTGAGTGTGAGGAGGGACCAGGGAAGGAGAGGAGGAGAGGGAGGTGTGGAGGGTGACTAGGGGAGCAGAGGAGGGTTGAGGGAGGAGGAGGGAGGTGTGGAGGGGTGAGGGAGGAGCGGGGAGGTGTGGAGTGACCAGGAGGAGCAGAGGAGGGGTGAGGGAGGAGGAGGGAGGTGTGAAGGGGTGAGGGAGGAGGAGGGAGGTGTGGAGTGACCAAGAGGAGCGGGGAGGTGTGGAAGGGTGAGGGAGGAGCAGAGGAGGTGTGGAAGGGTGAGGGAGGAGCAGAGGAGGTGTGGAGTGACCAGGTGAAGCAGCATACCTGTCCACTCTTTTCAACAGTGCTGCTGGGAACCTCCACAGAATCTTTCACAAAGAAGTTATCCAGCACATCCACGTCCCAGCACTCCTGCCGACACACTGGGCAGCGCAAAGCACTGACTAGAACCGGGAGACATCACAGATGAACAAACATATGAGCACACATACTATCCACCTAACCCTAACCTACACTGTCTGTCATGACTGGACTGAACATCTAGAATTGACATGTTAAAATGCTCATCTTGTAGCATTTTGCTTCCTATACGTCTGCTTACTTGGTCTCATGTGAAAAGACATGAAGATAAGCGCTGTATAAACAGACTAAGGGGTCTCACGTGGCTTTGTGTTGTCGATATGGAGTTGTGGGTCCCTCCTAGGGTCGGCAGACGTCCTGGAAGGAGGCGGCAGACACCGCTTGCAGAAGGAGTGTAGACACGGCAGAAGCTTCGGCTCCCGGTTGTGGAAATTCAACTTGCAGACAGGACACGTATCCATCAGGCCGACCGTGCCTTGCTTTGCCCTTTCCTCCTCGGCTGGTAAGCTTTCCGCTTCGTTCTCCACAATGATGACTATGTCATCGTTGTCAATATTTTCTGGGCTATCCATTGTCTATATCCAATTCTCACAAAAGGTGATTGTTAATGTGTCTGTACGTGGCAAACCTTTAACATGAAGCAGGATATCGAAGTTGGTGCTGGCTATGCCTGTGCTATGCTGTTAGCTAGCTAACTACTAATAGCCCCGTATCCGTACGTATGATGATCAGCTGACAGGTAGATAGCTAACCACAAATCGAGGTTAATGTAACAGTCGTATAGTATGTAATCATAACTAGGACATACTGGCCACCGTCCGCCAAAGGTATTAAATAATGCGCTCAAACGTTTCTTGTTGAGAAGCTAAGTTTGGCCATGTACTGGACCAAGCTCATACATCCTGCCACAAAGAGAACATCACTTAAACAAACACTGATGGAGAACCACCGATCGCGCCTCCAGAAAATGATCGTGCACACATAATATGCGTAGTGCTGTATCAACCGTCTGTATCACACTTACGTTATATGGTAACATATGCAGTTATTTAAAATGTAGCTAGCTACGAGGAGGACGGCCATCTGTGCGTTATTATCTTCACACACTCATTACCCAGAGAGCATTGCGCAGTTACTCTTTGATACAGTGGCTGTCGAAGGTCAAACATGTTTGGTAAACCTAAAGAAACCGTTGGTCAGGATCTCACGTGAACTTAACGTTTTTGACGATGTAGGAAACGTGCACGTGGTTGTTGTTGTTCATTCATCCTATAAACAAAGTCAAATTCATGTTAAATTAGTCGAGTTATTTCAAATGATCTTTCGCTCTCGTCTTCTCCCCTCTCCCTTAAGTGCAGTAGAAGCACAGAGACCAAAAGTAGCAGCATGTCAAATAGTTTCTAAATTTAAATGCAAGAACCTTAACGGACACAAGTCCTTGGTTTTGAAGCTTCAAGAGCAGGGAAAATATAATAGGCAAAGGTCCTAACCTGGAGAGGAATGGAGCTCAGCTAGACCAACTGGAGCCAGCCCTCTGTCTAGGTAGATCTGGACTGGCGCTCTGTCTAGATAGATCTAGACCTACTCTGTCTAGAAAGATCTAGACCTGGTCTGTCTAGATAGATCTAGACCCGCTCTCTCTAGGTAGATCTAGACCTGGTCTGTCTAGATAGATCTAGACCTGCTCTCTCTAGGTAGATCTAGACCTGGTCTGTCTAGATAGATCTGGACCTGCTCCCTGGTTCCACCACATGGTTTGTTACATGGATGATGGCTCAGCAATATAGGAGCCTAGGGACTTCTACAATATTCACAACTGTTTCAAATAATTGCAGACATCCAGCAGATACCAATTGTGATTGAAGGAGTGGAAATGGTACACACACACACTATATATAAGTAACAATATATATGATATGTATGTGGCATTTCTTCACCAAATCAGATATTTGAATTCTCTCTGTAGGAGCTAGAGATGAAGGCCGTGGAGGGAACGAACAAGAAGATCCGTTTTGTGAAGCGTCTTAAGTTAGGATCCTTCTGTGTCATGTGAGTAATCAAGTTCAAGTTGTGCTTTATTGTCATTCCGCTACATGCGGGGGCATACAGTGGAACGAAATGTCGTGCCTCACAGAGCCACGGTGCTACAGAAGTACAGACATACAACAGTACAGGCAAACAACAATCAATTTAAAATAAATATAATAACAATAATAATAACATTCCTATGTATGAGAGGCTTTTGAGTGCAGAGAGCAGAGGGCAGGTGTCTCTCCTGTACAGTAGCCTATCGCTATGTGGTACTGATACTTTGAACACACCCACCTTGTGCACGCAGATCAGTACAAATTACACTGTAGAGCGTAGCATCTGTGAGAACATGCCTAACAGAACATAGTACCTGACAGAACATAGTGCCTAACAGAACATAGTGCCTAACAGAACATAGTACCTGACAGAACATAGTGTCTGACAGAACATAGTACCTGACAGAACATAGTGTCTGATAGAACATAGTACTTGACAGAACATAGTGTCTGACAGAACATATTACCTGATAGAACATAGTACCTGACAGAACATAGTGTCTGACAGAACATAGTGTCTGATAGAACATAGTACTTGACAGAACATACTGTCTGACAGAACATAGTGCCTGACAGAACATAGTACTTGACAGAACATAGTACCTGACAGAACATAGTGTCTGACAGAACATAGTGTCTGACAGAACATAGTGCCTAACAGAACATAGTACCTGACAGAACATAGTACCTGACAGAACATAGTGTCTGACAGAACATAGTACCTGACAGAACATAGTGTCTGACAGAACATAGTGCCTGACAGAACATAGTACCTGACAGAACATAGTACTTGACAGAACATAGTGCCTGACAGAACATAGTGCCTGACAGAACATAGTGCCTGACAGAACATAGTACCTGACAGAACATAGTGTCTGACAGAACATACTGTCTGACAGAACATAGTGTCTGACAGAACATAGTACCTGACAGAACATACTGTCTGACAGAACATAGTGTCTGACAGAACATAGTGTCTGACAGAACATAGTACTTGACAGAACATAGTACCTGACAGAACATAGTACCTGACAGAACATAGTACTTGACAGAACATAGTACCTGACAGAACATAGTACCTGACAGAACATAGTGCCTGACAGAACATAGTGCCTGACAGAACATAGTACCTGACAGAACATAGTGCCTGACAGAACATAGCGTCTGACAGCACATAGTACCTGACAGAACATAGTACCTGACAGAACATACTGTCTGACAGAACATAGTACCTGACAGAACATAGTACCTGACAGAACATAGTACCTGACAGAACATAGTGTCTGTCAGAACATAGCATCTGACAGCACGTAGCATCAGCTAGAACATAGTGTCTGACAGAACATAGTACCTGACAGCACGTAGCATCAGTCAGAACATAGCGTCTGACAGCACGTAGCATCAGCCAGAACATAGCGTCTGACAGCACGTAGCATCAGCCAGAACATAGCGTCTGACAGAACATAGTACCTGACAGAACATAGCGTCTGACAGCACGTAGCATCAGCCAGAACATAGCGTCTGACAGCACGTAGCATCAGTCAGAACATAGCGTCTGACAGCACGTAGCATCAGCCAGAACATAGCGTCTGACAGTACGTAGCATCAGTCAGAACATAGCGTCTGACAGCACGTAGCATCAGCCAGAACATAGCGTCTGACAGAACATAGTACCTAACAGAACATGGTACCTGACAGAACATAGTGTCTGACAGAACATAGCGTCTGACAGAACATAGTACCTAACAGAACATGGTACCTGACAGAACATAGTGTCTGACAGAACATAGTGTCTGTCAGAACATAGCATCTGACAGCACGTAGCATCAGCTAGAACATAGTGTCTGACAGAACATAGTGTCTGACAGAACATAGTACCTGACAGCACGTAGCATCAGTCAGAACATAGCGTCTGACAGCACGTAGCATCAGTCAGAACATAGCGTCTGACAGTACGTAGCATCAGTCAGAACATAGCGTCTGACAGCACGTAGCATCAGCCAGAACATAGCGTCTGACAGCACGTAGCATCAGTCAGAACATAGCGTCTGACAGAACATAGTACCTAACAGAACATGGTACCTGACAGAACATAGTGCCTAACAGAACATAGTACCTGACAGCACGTAGCATCAGCCAGAACATAGCGTCTGACAGCACGTAGCATCAGCCTGAACATAGCGTCTGACAGCACGTAGCATCAGCCAGAACATAGCGTCTGACAGAACATAGTACCTAACAGAACATGGTACCTGACAGAACATAGTGCCTAACAGAACATAGTACCTGACAGAACATACTGTCTGACAGAACATAGTACCTGACAGAACATAGTACCTGACAGCACGTAGCATCAGTCAGAACATAGCGTCTGACAGCACGTAGCATCAGTCAGAACATAGCGTCTGACAGCACGTAGCATCAGCTAGAACATAGTGTCTGACAGAACATAGTACCTGACAGCACGTAGCATCAGTCAGAACATAGCGTTGACAAGCAACGCCCCCCCCCCCCCCCCCCCCCCCCCCCCCACCCCCCTAGCGATCCGCCAGAATAGCGTCTGCAGGTACGTTAGCTCATCAGAACATAGTGTCTGACAGCACGTAGCATCAGCCAGAACATAGCGTCTGACAGCACGTAGCATCAGTCAGAACATAGCGTCTGACAGTACGTAGCATCAGTCAGAACATAGCGTCTGACAGTACGTAGCATCAGTCAGAACATAGCGTCTGACAGCACGTAGCATCAGTCAGAACATAGCGTCTGACAGCACGTAGCATCAGTCAGAACATAGCGTCTGACAGCACGTAGCATCAGCCAGAACATAGCGTCTGACAGCACGTAGCATCAGTCAGAACATAGCGTCTGACAGCACGTAGCATCAGTCAGAACATAGCGTCTGACAGCACATAGCATCAGCCAGAACATAGAGTCTGACAGCACGTAGCATCAGACAGAACATAGCGTCTGACAGAACATAGTACCTAACAGAACATGGTACCTGACAGAACATAGTGCCTGACAGAACATAGCGTCTGACAGCACGTAGCATCCGCCAGAACATAGCGTCTGACAGCACGTAGCATCAGGTAGAACATAGCGTCTGACAGCACGTAGCATCAGCCAGAACATAGCGTCTGACAGCACGTAGCATCAGCCAGAATATAGCGTCTGACAGAACATAGTACCTAACAGAACATGGTACCTGACAGAACATAGCATCTGACAGCACGTAGCATCAGTCAGAACATAGCGTCTGACAGCACGTAGCATCAGCTAGAACATAGCGTCTGACAGCACGTAGCATCAGCCTGAACATAGCGTCTGACAGAACATAGTACCTAACAGAACATGGTACCTGACAGAACATAGTGCCTAACAGAACATAGTACCTGACAGAACATAGTACCTGACAGCACGTAGCATCAGCCAGAACATAGCGTCTGACAGCACGTAGCATCAGCCAGAACATAGCATCTGACAGCACGTAGCATCAGCCAGAACATAGCGTCTGACAGCACGTAGCATCAGCCAGAACATAGCGTCTGACAGCACGTAGCATCAGCCAGAACATAGCGTCTGACAGCACGTAGCATCAGTCAGAACATAGCATCTGACAGCACGTAGCATCAGTCAGAACATAGCGTCTGACAGCACGTAGCATCAGCCAGAACATAGCGTCTGACAGCACGTAGCATCAGCCAGAACATAGCGTCTGACAGCACGTAGCATCAGCTAGAACATAGTGTCTGACAGAACATAGTACCTGACAGCACGTAGCATCAGTCAGAACATAGCGTCTGACAGCACGTAGCATCAGTCAGAACATAGCGTCTGACAGCACGTAGCATCAGCCAGAACATAGCGTCTGACAGCACGTAGCATCAGTCAGAACATAGCATCTGACAGCACGTAGCATCAGTCAGAACATAGCATCTGACAGCACGTAGCATCAGTCAGAACATAGCGTCTGACAGCACGTAGCATCAGCCAGAATATAGCGTCTGACAGCACGTAGCATCAGCCAGAACATAGCGTCTGACAGCACGTAGCATCAGCCAGAACATAGCGTCTGACAGCACGTAGCATCAGTCAGAACATAGCGTCTGACAGCACGTAGCATCAGCCAGAACATAGCGTCTGACAGCACGTAGCATCAGTCAGAACATAGCATCTGACAGCATGTAGCATCAGCCAGAACATAGCATCTGACAGCACGTAGCATCAGCCTGAACATAGCGTCTGACAGCACGTAGCATCAGCCTGAACATAGCGTCTGACAGCACGTAGCATCAGCCAGAACATAGCGTCTGACAGAACATAGTACCTGACAGAACATACTGTCTGACAGAACATAGTGTCTGACAGAACATAGTACCTGACAGCACGTAGCATCAGTCAGAACATAGCGTCTGACAGCACGTAGCATCAGCCAGAACATAGCGTCTGACAGCACGTAGCATCAGTCAGAACATAGCGTCTGACAGAACATAGTACCTAACAGAACATGGTACCTGACAGAACATAGTGCCTAACAGAACATAGTACCTGACAGAACATACTGTCTGACAGAACATAGTACCTAACAGAACATGGTACCTGACAGAACATAGTGCCTAACAGAACATAGTACCTGACAGAACATACTGTCTGACAGAACATAGTACCTAACAGAACATGGTACCTGACAGAACATAGTGCCTAACAGAACATAGTACCTGACAGAACATAGTGTCTGACAGAACATAGTACCTGACAGCACGTAGCATCAGTCAGAACATAGCGTCTGACAGCACGTAGCATCAGTCAGAACATAGCGTCTGACAGCACGTAGCATCAGTCAGAACATAGCGTCTGACAGCACGTAGCATCAGCCAGAACATAGCGTCTGACAGCACGTAGCATCAGTCAGAACATAGCATCTGACAGCACGTAGCATCAGTCAGAACATAGCGTCTGACAGTACGTAGCATCAGTCAGAACATAGCGTCTGACAGCACGTAGCATCAGTCAGAACATAGCGTCTGACAGCACGTAGCATCAGTCAGAACATAGCGTCTGACAGCACGTAGCATCAGCTAGAACATAGCGTCTGACAGCACGTAGCATCCGCCAGAACATAGCGTCTGACAGCACGTAGCATCAGGTAGAACATAGCGTCTGACAGAACATAGTACCTAACAGAACATGGTACCTGACAGAACATAGCGTCTGACAGCACGTAGCATCAGCCAGAATATAGCGTCTGACAGCACGTAGCATCAGTCAGAACATAGCATCTGACAGCACGTAGCATCAGTCAGAACATAGCGTCTGACAGCACGTAGCATCAGCTAGAACATAGCGTCTGACAGCACGTAGCATCAGCCTGAACATAGCGTCTGACAGCACGTAGCATCAGCCAGAACATAGCGTCTGACAGCACGTAGCATCAGCCAGAACATAGCGTCTGACAGCACGTAGCATCAGTCAGAACATAGCGTCTGACAGCACGTAGCATCAGCCAGAACATAGCGTCTGACAGCACGTAGCATCAGTCAGAACATAGCGGCTGACAGCACGTAGCATAGCCAGAACATAGCTTCTGACAGCACGTAGCATCAGTCAGAACATAGCGTCTGTCAGCACGTAGCATCAGTCAGAACATAGCATCTGACAGCACGTAGCATCAGTCAGAACATAGCATCTGACAGCACGTAGCATCAGTCAGAACATAGCGTCTGACAGCACGTAGCATCAGCCAGAACATAGAGTCTGACAGCACGTAGCATCAGCCAGAACATAGCGTCTGAAAGCACGTAGCATCAGTCAGAACATAGCGCCTGACAGCACGTAGCATCAGCTAGAACATAGCGTCTGACAGCACATAGCATCAGCCAGAACATAGCGCCTGACAGCACGTAGCATCAGTCAGAACATAGCATCTGACAGCACGTAGCATCAGACAGAACATAGCGTCTGACAGAACATAGTACCTAACAGAACATGGTACCTGACAGAACATAGTGCCTAACAGAACATAGTACCTGACAGAACATAGTGCCTGACAGCACGTAGCATCAGCCAGAACATAGCGTCTGACAGCACGTAGCATCAGCCAGAACATAGAGTCTGACAGCACGTAGCATCAGACAGAACATAGCGTCTGACAGAACATAGTACCTAACAGAACATGGTACCTGACAGAACATAGTGCCTAACAGAACATAGTACCTGACAGAACATACTGTCTGACAGAACATAGTGCCTGACAGAACATAGCGTCTGACAGCACGTAGCATCAGTCAGAACATAGCATCTGACAGCACGTAGCATCAGACAGAACATAGTGTCTGACAGAACATAGTACCTGACAGCACGTAGCATCAGTCAGAACATAGCGTCTGACAGCACGTAGCATCAGCCAGAACATAGCGTCTGACAGCACGTAGCATCAGACAGAACATAGCGTCTGACAGAACATAGTACCTAACAGAACATGGTACCTGACAGAACATAGTGCCTAACAGAACATAGTACCTGACAGAACATACTGTCTGACAGAACATAGTACCTGACAGAACATAGTACCTGACAGCACGTAGCATCAGCCAGAACATAGCATCTGACAGCACGTAGCATCAGACAGAACATAGCGTCTGACAGAACATAGTACCTGACAGAACATAGTGTCTGACAGCACGTAGCATCAGTCAGAACATAGCGTCTGACAGCACGTAGCATCAGCCAGAACATAGCGTCTGACAGCACGTAGCATCAGTCAGAACATAGCGTCTGACAGCACGTAGCATCAGCCAGAACATAGCATCTGACAGCACGTAGCATCAGCCAGAACATAGCGTCTGACAGCACGTAGCATCAGCCAGAACATAGCATCTGACAGCACGTAGCATCAGTCAGAACATAGCGTCTGACAGAACATAGTACCTAACAGAACATGGTACCTGACAGAACATAGTGCCTAACAGAACATAGTACCTGACAGAACATACTGTCTGACAGAACATAGTACCTAACAGAACATGGTACCTGACAGAACATAGTGCCTGACAGAACATAGCGTCTGACAGCACGTAGCATCAGCCAGAACATAGCGTCTGACAGCACGTAGCATCAGCCAGAACATAGCATCTGTAGCAGCTTCCTGAAAGAACGTGATGAAGAAGTTGTGTAATTGGACAACAAAAACCTGTCGTTGGTTTTCTTGTCATTATGGACTGGTGTTGCTATAGTTACTCATATTATGATGTGTTTGACTTCATGCAGAATAGGCAGCCTCCCATCTAGCTGAAGAAATGAACCCTGGTTAGACTTGAGATCCTACTTGAGACTCACCAATCATTTCATGCATCTAATGTAAAGCACACATGTAAACATGTCTAACCCTAACCCTAACCAACAACAGGATTAGATGGTGATAAAGACCTGTCATGATTCAGCTATGCTATTCAAGCTCAAGTTCAAGTTGTACTTTATTGTCATTCCGCTACATCAGGGGTCTCCAATCCTGGTCCTCGGGGGCCGCTGTCCTGAAGGTTTTGGATGTTTCCCTGCTCCAGCACACCTGATTCTAATGAAGGATCATTATGAAGCTTCCACAGAGCTTGGTAAGTCTCATTCATTAGAATCTGTTGTGCTGGAGCAGGGAAACATCTAAAACCTTCAGGACAGCGGCCCCCGAGGACCAGGATTGGAGACCCCTGCGCTACATGCATACAGTATTCCTGTCAGTATACAGTTCCACTGTATGCACTACATGCATACAGTGGAACGAAATGTCGTGCCTTTGATCCATTGTTTGATTTGATTTACTAATGGAAGACAGGCAGAACTCCTGGATAACATAGCATTTTGTGTTTGAGCACTAACTTAAGTGCTCACCATAGCAGTTTGTGTTTGAGCACTAACTTAAGTGCTCAGCATAGCAGTTTGTGTTTGAGCACTAACTTAAGTGCTCAGCATAGCAGTTTGTGTTTGAACACTAACTTAAGTGCTCACCAGGGGAAGTAGTTGACTTTGCTTTATGCAAGATGCAGAAGTGATGCGTTCATGGTGAAGTGGGTGTATGCAAATTCAGATGCAAAATCTCAGCTGGTCTTTTGTCAATGAGCCAACTGTATCTATTGGTCATGTAGAATTAAAGCCAAAATGTCATCTTGAGCAAGATTGCAATAACTCTTTACTAACAGTAGACCTATATCTATACATCAATATTTAGATCATTATTCTTTGTTCATACAGTAGTTTTCATTGGTTTGGTGGCCTACATATAGGCGTCTAACTGCCATAGATTGGAAATCTATATTTACTTATTTAAGAGATCCACAACAATTTGTCAATAAGGAAGTGTTCCCTTTGACCTTATTCTATTCGTGGGTAGTTTATTTATATTGTATAAATGCTGATTTCGTGGTATGCTAGTGATGATCATGCACATCAATATCGTTGCGTAAAATTGCAGGTTGGGCCTACTCAGTTTAAAGTCGTAGCTATGAATAGATAGTAATCTTGCCACGCTAATCTGGCTCTATTTTATAATAGTTCAAATGGCGGAACTACGGAGGATGTATGTAATTCAATGGGTGTAAAACGGTACCGATAAAAAAAGAAAGACCGTCTCGTTACATTTAAGAGAAGTTCTAAATATTTGGCCAGACATAATATATGCACATACATATATTACAGTTGTTACCTTGAAAATTATAGATATCTGGTCATGTCATAAATGTTGGATCATGTTTTACCAGTTGCGCTTTCGACACCTTAACAGAGTGAGTGTAGCGATCATGCTAGGCTAGCAGGTTCCAACTACACAACAGGAGGCTACTTAGCGAGTGTTAAATAAATTGGCTATATGTTAGCTAACGTCAGCTAGCTTTAGACATCTTGACTTTGTAGCTAGCTAACAGCTAAACGAACACACGGTCGGCAGCTGTCGGGGGAATAGCATCGAGGGACTCAACGCGGAAGGACGGCGATGCATTTGGATCGTCTCTCTGTCTTGTTGATGCACAGCCAGTGGAATCGGATATACGACTTTTTAAAATAGTTTTCCAAATCGGATTTAAACTATGTATCGCAGTTCCCTAGGCTAACCGTGGGTTGTACAAGGTTCCTAAATGAATGGACAGTTCGGACAAGGGTGGATCAACATTGCGTGCTAACGATAGACGTTGCTAACCCTTAGCATGTTAGCTTTATGCTCACTTGTTGTTAGACGTCATCATCTTGCGTTTTTCTTGATGGACGACAATAAGAATACATTTTGACTGCAGAAATACGGGGAAATAGACATCTCTCAGATAAGTGAAGTGAAGAGGGCCAGCTGTAAATGGACAGTAATGCTGCTGTGTTTGAAGAACGCACCAGTGGGACTCGCTAAATCAGCTAGGAGCTACTTGCCAGCAAGCTAAGTGGATGTTGCGACGGAACAACTTCAAAACTACCCTTGCAGATACACGGGATGATTAGTTCGTTCGGTGAATAACAATAATAAAGGATTTACGTGTCCACTTTCCCTGGAATATTTTTTTGTGTGCAAGAGCTTTGTCCCAATTTCCCTGGGAATGATGGCGCTTTTGAGTGAAATAGCCCCGCGTCCCAGGTAGCACATCAGCCTCTTAACGTTGCTGTACATTGGAGTGGAGGGGGCTGCCTCTGTCGGCCTGGCCCGCAGTTTGCTTATAGAATACTGCTACTGCGATACATATAATATGTTTATTTTTTCAAGACGCTAAATAGCAACATTTCCATGTCACACAGAAATTACGGCAGTAAGTTAGTTCTTTTTGCAAGTGAACTGGACTGTTCAACTGAGTGTCATCATGTCAGTGTTTGCTGAATTCGTGCCCCCTCCCGAATGCCCAGTTTTTGAGCCGAGTTGGGAAGATTTTTCGGATCCTTTGGGATATATCAACAAGATCCGTCCCATTGCCGAGAAAACTGGCATCTGCAAAATAAGACCACCAGAGGTAACCTTTTATTAGTAAATGTGAAACGTTTATCAATATACACGTTTAGTACACGTCTCCATGACCTGCCTACCTCTCATGTATTCATGGGATTTTAGGCCTACGTGAATTTAACGTGCGGCTTCGTGTTTGCACTTGTGGAGGTCAAACACAAACAAATTGTCATAAAATATTAAAATGTCCTATTTAATGAGTTGGTTGCTTTAAATGCTGGGAAATGATATAACGTCTGTTTTAGATCCATATTATCAATCGAGATGCTTGTTATTGTTTTCTTTTCGGCCTTGCTGACATTCCCTAGCAGAACCGCGACAGAGACTGTATGGTAACGACTGCTACAGAATTATAGAGTATTAAACTTCATGTTTCTTCGTGGTCCACGTTGAAGTGTGACATTAGACTATAACCCTTCCATATGTCTTTTAAGAGGTCAAGACGCCTAAATCTACAACTACCAAGAAAATATCCTCATTCCACAGGGGGTGTTTAGTCCGATGTTGCAAACATGGGCAACAAAGCTAAACATGAAAACATCATAAAATCAAATCAACAGTGTAAATGCTAGCTCCCATATCTCGTGGGGGCCTGTATAATAGTTAGATGTATTTCTAGGTGTTTGTTAATGTTTTGTAGATTCAAAGTAAAACTGCTAAATCCAACAATCAGACTTTGTTTACCTCTAATACTTGAAATACTCTGTACTTTACTGTGTATATACTATACCGAGTATAGTACAGAGTAATGGTGCATGAGCTACACACTACATAGACCAATATTGGGATGGATTTAGGTCTTGCTGACTTAAAGCATAGATAAGTGGTAGAACATTGGATTGCAAATCAAAGATATCACAGTTTCAAGCCCCCACCAGTACGTTGGGTCTGATCAAAGCTTCTTATTATAGAAACTTGATTATCATTAGTTGTTACCTCAGAGTATGGTGTTGATGGTGGTGGTCCTCAGTTACTCACCTGCTGTCTGTACCTCCCTCCTGCTGTCTCTCCCTCCTTCTGTCTCTCCCTCCTCCTGTCCCTCCCTCCTCCTGTCGCTCCCTCCTGCTGTCCCTCCCTCCTGCTGTCCCTCCCTCCTGCTGTCCGTACAGGGGTATGTATGACGTTTTATGACAACATACGCTGAAGCGGCTAGGATGACGTTTTTGTTGAAATATATAAGGGGTTAGATGACGTTTTGATCGACATTAGGTAAGGGGCTAGTATGACGTTTTGATGAAAATATATAAGGGGTTATAATGACGTTTTTGATGGAAAAATACATACAGGGTGTTAGTATGACGTTTTTTTGCTAGAACACGTAAGGGGGGGTGACGTTTGCGCTGACAAGACGTAGGGGGGGGTATGACGTTTGGGACTGAAAAGACGCGGTAGAGGGGAGCTGGGATAGACACGAACACACCCCGGGCTGGAAAAGGGCTAAGGTGTATCACTCTGGGGGTAAAATACATAGGTAGCACCAACCGGGCCACATATTTGGATTGAAAAACATTAAGAGTAAGTAGAGCCGAAAAAACCGTTTGGTCAGGGGCAACAATAAACACTAAGCGGGTTAGAATATGAGGGGGACGTTTTTGGCCCTAAAATATGCGACGAGGTTGAAGTTAGGGGTTACGCCAAAAAAAGGTCATGAGCTAAACGTTTTTTGATGAAAGAAAGAGGCCCGCCAGTACCCATGCGCCCGCACCAAATAAACGTTAGAGAGGAAACTGAAAGATATACGTAAATGCATAGGTTAGTAACGCTATTGGCTGAAAAGAAGCGTAAGGGTTAGATCGCACCCAACCCACGTGCATATCCGAAGAAAATAACTAATAGGGAGGGTAAAAGGGGATTAAATAAATGAAAGTCTTTTATTACAATAAACGTAAGGGGCTATGTATATCTCAGACTGGCAGCCTCCCTTTGCCTGCGACATACGAAACTTCCGCTTCACTCCTCGAGTTCAGAGGCTCAACGAGCTGGAGGTAAGAGAGCTTACCTGAGCGGCAGGAGGTAGGATGGTGTTTAACCAGGAGGTAGGATGGTGTTTAACCAGGAGGTAGAATGGTGTTTAACCAGGAGGTAGAATGGTGTTTAACCAGGAGGTAGAATGGTGTTTAACCAGGAGGTAGGATGATGTTTAACCAGGAGGTAGAATGGTGTTTAACCAGGAGGTAGGATGATGTTTAACCAGGAGGTAGGATGGTGTTTAACCAGGAGGTAGAATGGTGTTTAACCAGGAGGTAGGATGGTGTTTAACCAGGAGGTAGGATGATGTTTAACCAGGAGGTAGGATGGTGTTTAACCAGGAGGTAGGATGGTGTTTAACCAGGAGGTAGGATGGTATTTAACCAGGAGGTAGGATGGTGTTTAACCAGGAGGTAGGATGATTGAACCCTGGTGAGCACCCCTGAGAACCTAAAGTATGTTCATGCTGTCTCTAGCCTGTTATATCTGTGCTCATGCTGTCTCTAGCATGTTATATCTGCTCATGCTGTGTCTAGGCTGTTATATCTGTGCTCATGCTGTGTCTAGGCTGTTATATCTGTGCTCATGCTGTGTCTAGGCTGTTATATCTGTGCTCATGCTGTCTCTAGCCTGTTATATCTGCTCATGCTGTCTCTAGAATGTTATAGGTCCCTAGCCTGTTATAGGTCCCTAGCCTGTTATAGGTCCCTAGCCTGTTATAGGTCCCTAGCATGTTATAGGTCCCTAGCCTGTTATAGGTCCCTAGCATGTTTTATGTCCCTAACATGTGAGCATTCTGTCTCCTCTACAGGCTCTCACCAGAGTCAAGCTCAACTTCCTGGATCAGATCGCTAAGTTCTGGGAGCTGCAAGGATCCAGGCTCCGTGTCCCTCATGTGGAGAGGAAGATTCTGGATCTATACCAGCTTAGCAAGGTAGCCTGACCTAGCCCTGACCTAGCCCTGACCTAGCCCTGACCTAGCCCTGACCTAGCCCTGACCTAGCCCTGACGTAACCCTGACCTAGCCCTGACCTAACCCTGATCTAGCCCTGACCTAGCCCTAACCCTAACCCTGACCTAACCCTGACCTAACCCTGACCTAGCCCTGACCTAACCCTAAGCCTGACCTAACCCTGACCTAATCTAGCCCTAGCCCTAACCCAGACCTAACCTAGCCCTAACCCTAGCCCTACCCTGACCTAGCCCTAACCCTGACCTAGCCCTAACCCAGACCAACCCTAACCCAGACCAACTCAGCCTTGCCCTAAACCCAGCTGTGTGTTGCAGGTGGTGCAAGCAGAGGGGGGATTCGAGGCAGTGTGCAAGCAGAAGTGCTGGGCAGCGGTGGCTAGCAGGATGGGTCTTCCTCCAGGAAAGGGCTGTGGCTCTCTGCTGCGATCACACTACGAGAGGCTACTCTACCCCTACGAGCTGTTCCAGTCTGGAGCCACGCTCACTGTGAGTGGAGCACTCACTTACACATACTCACACACTCATTCACTCACTTACACATACTCACACACTCATTCACTCACTTACACATACTCACACACTCATTCACTCACCAACACATACTCACACACTCATTCACTCACCAACACATACTCACACACTCATTCACTCACCAACACATATTAGCACATAAGCTCACATACTTGCACACACGGCTATACAATTTCATACACACTGGCATGTACAGACACTAAGGATGCAATGGTGTGACATGAATGTGTTTGGTACTCTCACTGTGGTTCAGTACATACATGCTGCTGCTACATGCAGATGTCATGGTGGACCGCTGACTACATGCATGATGTACGTTCAGCTCTGCAGAACTAAACCCTACTAAACATATAATGTTTGCAGCTTCCTAAGAGAACACGAAGGAAGGATGAATCGTTGGCCAAAACACAACTGTCTCTCGCAACAACCTTCCAACAGTGTTCTTTGTCTGATTCTGTCCAGGGCATTCAGCGGCTGTACGAGGAGGGGGAGGAGGGGGAGGAGCTGAACGAGAGGGCGGAGGAAGAGGAGGAGGAAGAGGAGGATGAGGAGGATGAGAGGGAGAGTCTGAGTGACCAGACTCAGAATAAGGACCGCCCTGAGCGGAGGTCTCGGAGGCTGAAGTCTGAGGTGTGTGTGTGTGTGTGTGTGTGTATCTGTATGTGTGTGTGTGTGGATCTGTATGTGTGTGTGTGTGTGTGTGTGTGTGTGTCTGTGTCTGTGTGTGTGGATCTGTGTCTGTCTCTGTGTGTGTGTGGATCTGTATCTCTGTGTGTGTGTGTGTCTGTGTCTGTGTCTGTGTGTGTGGATGTGTGTGTGTGGATCTGTGTGTGTGTCTGTGTCTGTGTGTGTGGATTTGTGTCTGTGTGTGTGTGTGTGTGTGTGTGTGTGTGGATCTGTGTGTGTGTGTGTGTGTCTGTGGATCTGTATCTGTGTGTGTGTGTGTGTGTGTGTGTGTGGATCTGTGGATCTGTATCTGTGTGTGTGTGTGTGTGTGTGTGTGTGTGTGTGGATCCTCATGCTGCTTTCGTTTCTCAGAGGGAAAACAAGGAGCCCAAAACTCTGCAGCTGTTCTCCAGACACAAGGTGGAGGAGATCCTCCCTGCAGGTACGCTTCGTCAGGGGCCTGAAGGGAGTGAGATCTACCTGCAGCACCTGAAGGGCTGCACCCTTACAATGAAGTACATACGCCTGTTTTTATGAAAGCATTTTCATAGTAAAGCTTTGTTGTGTTAGGAGATGATGCCTTCAACAAGAGACAGAGGCACCTAAAGGCCTTCGCCATCAAGATGCAGCCTCGCAAGCAGAGTCTGGAGGTCAACTTTGTGAGTACTGAGCTGGGGGAGAGGACAACACTGCAAGTCTTACCTGTGTACTAGCATGGTTACCTGTGTACTAGCAGGTGTACCTGTGTGCTAGCAGGTTTACCTGTGTGCTATCATGGTGTACCTGTGTGCTAGAAGGTGTACCTGTGTGCTAGCAGGTGTACCTGTGTGCTAGCAGGTGTACCTGTGTGCTAGCAGGTGTACCTGTGTGCTAGCAGGTTTACCTGTGTGCTAGCAGGTTTACCTGTGTGCTAGCAGGTTTAGCTGGGTGCTAGCAGGTTTAGCTGGGTGCTAGCAGGTGTACCTGGGTGCTAACATGATTACCTGTGTGCGAGCAAGTGTACCTGTGTGCTAGCAGGTGTACCTGTGTGCTAACATGATTACCTGTGTGCGAGCATGGTTACCTGTGTGCTTACCTGTCCCTGTGCTGCTGCTGATCCCCCAGGTGGACCTGTACATGTGTCTGAGCTGCGGCCGTGGAGACGAGGAGGAGCGCCTGCTTCTGTGTGACGGGTGTGACGACAGCTACCACACCTTCTGCCTCATCCCCCCCCTGCAGGATGTGCCCAGGGGGGACTGGCGCTGCCCCAAGTGTGTGGCGGAGGTATGAAGCAAACTGGTGCTGTGGCACTGGGTATGCACTGGGTATGCACTGGGTATGCACTGGGTATGCACTGGGTATGCACTGGGTATGCACTGGGTATGCACTGGGTATGCACTGTGTGTATGGATCTGTGTGTGTATCTATATAGACAGACACCAGAGACAGATGTATATCTAGATCTAGATATAGATGTATATCTAGATATAGTTATAGATATAGATGCATATCTAGATATAGTTATAGATATAGATATAGATGTATATCTAGATATAGTTATAGATATAGATGCATATCTAGATATAGATATAGATCTATATGTATATCTAGATATAGTTATATATATATATATATTGTATACATTTTGTTGTGCAGGAGTGTAGCAAGCCTCGTGAGGCCTTTGGGTTCGAGCAGGCAGGGCGGGAGTACAGCCTGCAGGGCTTTGGAGAGATGGCCGACCACTTCAAGTCTGACTACTTCAACATGCCTGTGCACGTATGTTTCCTTGTTTGTCAGCTTGTATCTCCAGAGCAGAGCTCTGACCCAATGGGTAGGAGGGGCTTCAATACACCCGTCCCTTTCACAGTGGCTAGACTGTGTTCAATACACCTGTCCCATTCACAGTGGCTAGACTATGTTCAATACACCTGTCCCATTCACAGTGGCTAGACTTTGTTCAATACACCTGTCCCATTCACAGTGGCTAGACTATGTTCAATACACCTGTCCCTTTCACAGTAGCTAGACTGTGTTCAATACGCCCGTCCCATTCACAGTAGCTAGACTGTGGAGTGACTCTCCTCTGCTCTCAGATGGTGCCCACAGAGTGACTCTCCTCTGCTCTCAGATGGTGCCCACAGAGTGACTCTCCTCTGCCCTCAGATGGTGCCCACAGAGTTGGTGGAGAAGGAGTTTTGGCGGGTGGTGAGTTCCATCGAGGAGGATGTGATCGTGGAGTATGGAGCTGATATCAGCTCCAAGGATGTGGGCAGTGGATTCCCAGTAAGAGACGGGAGACGGAGGCTGCTTGGAGACGAGGAGGTGACATATGCACTACAGACACACGCTGTATATACACACATGCTGTATATACACACATGCTGTATATACACACATGCTGTATATACACACATGCTGTATATACACACATACTGTATATACACACATGCTGTATATACACACATGCTGTATATACACACATACTGTATATACACACATACTGCATATACACACACGCTGTATATACACACATGCTGTATATACACACATGTATACCCTAACCCTAACCCTTCACCATCCTCCTTCTCTTCCCTCCTCCACCCTTCACTACCCTCCTTCTCCCTCCCTCCCTCCCTCCCTCCCTCTCCTTCTCCCTGTCCAGGAGTATGCTAACTCTGGTTGGAACCTGAACAACATGCCGGTCCTGGAGCAGTCTGTCCTGACCCACATCAACGTAGACATCTCTGGCATGAAGGTTCCCTGGTTGTATGTGGGCATGTGCTTCTCCTCTTTCTGCTGGCACATAGAGGATCACTGGAGCTACTCCATCAACTTCCTGCACTGGTACGCACACACACCTGTACACACACCTGCACACACACCTGTACACACACCTGCACACACACCTGGACACACACCTGTACACACACCTGCACACACACCTGGACACACACCTGCGCACACACCTGCGCACACACCTGGACACACACCTGCACACACACCTGGACACACACCTGGACACACACCTGCGCACACACCTGCGCACACACCTGGACACACACCTGCGCACACACCTGCGCACACACACCTGGACACACACCTGCACACACACCTGGACACACACCTGCACACACACCTGGACACACACCTGCGCACACACCTGGACACACACCTGCACACACACCTGCACACACACCTGCACACACACCTGCACACACACCTGCGCACACACCTGCGCACACACCTGCGCACACACCTGCACACATCCTAACCCTGACCTTCCCATGCAGGGGGGAGCCCAAGACATGGTATGGCGTGCCAGCCCAGGCAGCAGAGCAGCTGGAGGCAGTGATGAAGAAGCTGGCTCCTGAGCTTTTCGACTCCCAGCCTGACCTTCTGCACCAGCTGGTCACCATCATGAACCCCAACGTGCTCATGCAGCATGGAGTCCCTGTACGGTCCCACACTCTAGACTCATGCTATACTCTGTACATACTGTAGACTCATGCTATACTCTGTACATACTGTAGACTCATGCTATACTCTGTACATACTCTAGACTCATGCTATACTCTGTACATACTGTAGACTCATGCTATACTCTGTACATACTGTAGACTCATGCTATACTCTGTACATACTGTAGACTCATGCTATACTCTGTACATACTGTAGACTCATGCTATACTCTGTACATACTGTAGACTCATGCTATACTCTGTACATACTGTAGACTCATGCTATACTCTGTACATACTGTAGACTCATGCTATACTCTGTACATACTCTAGACTCATGCTATACTCTGTACATACTCTAGACTCATGCTATACTCTGTACATACTCTAGACTCATGCTATACTCTGTACATACTCTAGACTCATGCTATAATACCAGTGTGTGTTAACAGGTGTTCAGGACTAACCAGTGTGCTGGAGAGTTCGTGGTGACGTTCCCCAGAGCTTACCACAGTGGCTTTAATCAAGGTTACAACTTTGCCGAGGCTGTGAACTTCTGCACAGCTGACTGGGTATGCAACAGTCCAGCTATTCAAATATCATGATTACCAACGTTAATGATCTTTGTAGGAGTATTACTATTGTTGTCATCTACTACAAGACACTGTAGTAGATGACAACAATAGTAATACTGACACATCTGACACTGTCAACCTCTGCACTGATGACTGACACTCTAATGACGTGTGTGTGTGTGTGTGTACATGCTGTGTGTGTGTGTACATGCTGTGTGTGTGAGTGTGTACATGCTGTGTGTGTGTGTGTGTGTGTGTGTGTACATGCTGTGCGTGTGTACATGCTGTGTGTGTGTACATGCTGTGTGTGTGTACATGCTGTGTGTGTGTACATGCTGTGTGTGTGTGTGTGTGTGCATGCTGTGTGTGTGTGTGTGTGTGTGCATGCTGCGTGTGTGTACATGCTGCGTGTGTGTGCATGCTGCGTGTGTGTGTCCATGCTGTGTGTGTTTGTGTCCATGCTGTGTGTGTGTGTCCATGCTGTGTGTGTGTGCATGCTGTGTGTGTGTCCATGCTGTGTGTGTGTGTCCATGCTGTGTGTGTGTGTGTCCATGCTGTGTGTGTGTGTGTGTGTACATGCTGTGTGTGTGTGTCCAGCTCCCAGTGGGACGTCAGTGTGTGTCCCACTACCGCCGGCTGCAGCGTTACTGTGTGTTCTCCCACGACGAGCTGCTGTGCAAGATGGCATCTGAGCCTGAGCGGCTGGACGTGGAGCTGGCAGCTGCTGTGTTCTCAGAGCTCAGCCGCACCATGGAGGAGGAGAACAGGTTACGGCACGCCGTCACACAGATGGTGAGGGATGACAGCTGGCCTGGTGTTCATGTTGAGTTGTGAAGATGAACGCTTCATGTAGCGGATGCTCTTCTTCCTCCTGCCCTCCAGGGGGTGGTGTTGTCGGAGCAGGAGGTGTTTGAGCTGCTGCCTGATGATGAGCGTCAGTGCGTGAGGTGTAAGACCACCTGCTTCCTGTCTGCCGTGACGTGCTCCTGCAGTGCAGAGCGCCTGGCGTGTCTCCACCATGCTGCCCAGCTGTGTGACTGCAGCATGGATCGCAAGTGTCTCAGGTACTGCTTTCATCCCAAACACTCTGAGCTGTGTGCCTCATCATAAACATCTGATGGTGTTGATCACCTGTGTGTATGTGCAGGTACAGGTATGCCCTGGAAGATCTTCCCAGCATGGTGTTAGGGGTGGGGTCACGGGCCCAGTCCTATGACTCCTGGTCCAGGCGTGTGAGCGAGGCACTGGCCCCAGAGACCCGCAACAAGAGAGGTAAGTCTCACCCCTCCTGCCCTCTCTCCTCCTTCCTCCACTCACTGAAACAGCTGAGGGTTGATGTTCCTGCAGACCTGATAGAGCTGCGGGTGTTGTTGGAGGATGCGGAGGAGCGCAGGTATCCAGAGAACAGCGTGCTGCGCAGGCTCCGAGACACGGTGAAGGATGCCGAGACCTGCTCCTCTGTAGCACAGCTGCTGCTCAGTCGCAAGCACAGACACAGGTAACACACACTCAGACACACACACACGCTCAGAGATACACACACACACTCTCTTTCTCAGTGTCTGTGTATGTGTATGTAGTGGTGGGGGCCAGGCCAGCAGAGGGCGCTCCAGGCTGACTGTGGAGGAGCTGAAGAGCTTCGTAGACCAGCTGGACCGCCTGCCCTGTATCATAAGTCAGACTCAGCAGGTCAAGGTAACCCTGACTCCTAACCCAAACTCAGAAATCTATGATTAAATAAGCCCATGATCACCTAGCCTAAAATCAATGATTTTTAAGAGGAATTGTGGATTTTGAAGAACGTTTTGTGCTCATACTAGCCCTGTATTAGTGCATACTAGCCCTGCATCAGTGCATACTAGCCCTGCATCAGTGCATACTAGCCCTGCATTAGTGCATACTAGCCCTCCATTAGTGCATACTAGGCCTGCATTAGTGCATACTAGCCCTGCATTAGTGCATACTAGCCCTGCATCAGTGCATACTAGCCCTGCATTAGTGCATACTAGCCCTCCATTAGTGCATACTAGCCCTGCATTAGTGCATACTAGCCCTGCATTAGTGCATACTAGCCCTGCATCAGTGCATACTAGCCCTGCAACAGTGCATACTAGCCCTCCATTAGTGCATACTAGCCCTGCATTAGTGCATACTAGCCCTGCATTAGTGCATACTAGCCCTGCATTAGTGCATACTAGCCCTGCAACAGTGCATACTAGCCCTGCATTAGTGCATACTAGCCCTGCATCAGTGCATACTGAGTGTTCCTGGGGAAGTCGTGGCCTAATGGTTAGGGAGTCGGACTTGTAACCTGCCAGTTGCTGGTTCGATTCTCGCACCGGCAGGAATTGAAGGTGGGGATTGTGAATAAACAGCACTCTCTCTGCCTTCGATACCATGACTGAGGTGCCCTTGAGCAAGGCACTGAACCCCCAATTGCTTCCCGGGCGCTGGAGCAATAGCTGCCCACTGCTCCGGGTGTATGTTCACTGTGTGTGTGTGTGCGTGCGGTTGCCCAATACTCACTGCTGTGTGTGCATTTGGATGGGTTAAATGCAGAGGTAAATTTCGAGTATGGGTAACCATACTTGACAATACGTCACGTCACTTCACTTCCTCCATACCTCTCAGGAACTGCTGGAGAGTGTGGAGGACTTCCGAGAGCGCTCCCAGCTGGCGCTGAGTGACCCGCTGCCGGACTCGGTCACGCTGCAGGCTCTGCTGGATCTGGGTAGCAGACTGGACCTGGACCTGCCCCAGCTGCCCCGCCTCAAACAGGACCTGCAGCAGGCCCGCTGGCTGGATGAGGTTAGTGTCTGTGTGAATGAAGCGTGTCCGTCTCTACAGTGATCTTTACCCAGGTGATAAACCTGCCCCTTGCTCCAGGTGCGTGTGACCCTGGCAGACCCCCAGCGTGTCACCCTGGAGGTGATGAAGCGTTTGATCGACTCGGGAGTGGGGCTGCCTCCCCACCCAGCGCTGGAGAAGGCCATGGCTGACCTGCAGGAACTGCTCACGGTGTCTGAGAGGTGGGAGGACAAGGCCCGTGCTTGCCTTCAGGCCAGGTGAGACACAAGCTCAAGTTGTGTTTTATTGTCATTCCGCTACATGCAGGGGCATACAGTGGAACGAAATGTCGTGCCTCACAGAGCCACGGTGCTACAGAAGTACAGACATACAACAGTACAGGCAAACAACAATCAATTTAAAATAAATATAACAATTTTCCTATACATAAACTAAAAAGGATACAAACTGTACACGCACACACACACACTCGCATATCACAGACAAACGCACACTCTACATACACACACAGTAACACACACCTGTACCTCCAGGCCCCGGCACAGTATGGCGACCCTGGAGAGCATCGTAATGGAGGCCAGAAACATCCCAGCCTACCTGCCCAATGTGCTGGCTCTGAGGACAGCCCTGCTTAAGGCCCGGGACTGGGCCAGCAAGGTGGAGGCCATACAGGTAGCACCCCTAACCCCCCCACACCCACCCCACACGCACACACAAACACACCTCTGAAGTATAATCATTCCTGCTGGATTTGTGTGTAGAGCGGCAGTAGCTATGGTTACCTGGATCAGCTAGAGGGTCTGGTGTCTCGGGGGCGGAGCCTCCCAGTGCGTCTGGATGCTCTGGTGCAGCTGGAGAGCCAGGTGTCCTCAGCCCGAGCCTGGAGAGAAAGGACCGCTCGCACCTTCCTCAAGAAGAACTCCACACACACCTTACTGCAGGTCAGAACACACACCTTACTGCAGGTCAGAACACACACCTTACTGCAGGTCAGAACTCCACACACACCTTACTGCAGGTCAGAACTCCACACACACACCTTACTGCAGGTCAGAACTCCACACACACACCTTATTGCAGGTCAGAACTCCACACACACCTTACTGCAGGTCAGAACTCCACACACACCTTACTGCAGGTCAGAACACACACCTTACTGCAGGTCAGAACTCCACGCCCGCCCAGCTACTTACCTGGGTGCATACAAAGAACGATTCTCACCCAAATCTCTCCCCCTGTCGTCCCCCCTCTTCTCCCCACGTTGTCCCCCTGTCCTCCCTCCTCTTCTCCTCCTGTCCTCCCTCCTCTTCTCCCCCTGTCCTCCCCCCTCTTCTCCCCCTGTCCTCCCCCCAGGTCTTGAGCCCTCGTGTGGACATTGGTGTCTATGGCAACAGCAAGAACAAGCGTCGACATGTAAAGGAGCTTCAGGAGAAAGAGCGTCGAGCGGCGTTGGAGAGCCAGCAGGATAACAACCTGGAGGAGCCGGCCCCAGACCAGGCCTCCGTAGTGGCAGCCTTCAGGGCACAGGAGCAGCAGGAGGCCTGTGCCATCCACGCCCTGCGCTCCGCTAACCTGGCCAAGATGGCTCTGGCCGAGCGCATTGAGGAAGTGAGGTTCTGCCTGTGTCGGCGCACGGCTGGGGGCTTCATGCTGCAGTGTGAGCTCTGCAAGGACTGGTTCCACGGTGCCTGTGTACCGCTGCCCAAGACTGGCCCTCAGAAGAAGCAGAGCTGGCAGAGCAGCAAAGACTCCAGGTTCCTTTGCCCTCTGTGTCAGCGCTCTCGCCGGCCCCGCCTGGAGACCATCCTCTCCCTGCTGGTGTCCCTGCAGAAGCTGCCTGTTCGCCTGCCTGAGGGAGAGGCCCTGCAGTGTCTCACAGAGAGAGCCATGGGCTGGCAGGTACAGCAGTGTGTGTAGAGGGTGGTGTGCACTGTAGAGGGTGGTGTGCAGTGTAGAGGGTGGTGTGCACTGTAGAGGGTGGTGTGCAGTGTAGAGGGTGGTGTGCACTGTAGAGGGTGGTGTGCACTGTAGAGGGTGGTGTGCACTGTAGAGGGTGGTGTGCAGTGTAGAGGGTGGTGTGCAGTGTAGAGGGCGGTCTGCAGTGTAGAGGGCGGTCTGCAGTGTAGAGGGCGGTGTGCAGTATAGAGGGTGGTGTGCAGTGTAGAGGGTGGTGTATATGTAGTGTCTAGACTGATCAGCCCTCCTCTCCACAGGACCAAGCCCGCCAGGCTCTGGCTACAGAGGAGCTGTCGTCTGCTCTGGCCAAGCTGTCAGTGCTGTCTCAGCGCATGGTGGAGCAGGCTGCCAGGGAGAAGACTGAGAAGATCATCACAGCTGAACTTCAGAAGGCTGCTGCCAACCCTGACCTGCAGGTACCCTGCCCCTAACCCTGGCCCTGCCCCTAACCCTGCCCCTGCCCCCAACCCTGCCCCTAACCTTGCCCCTGGCCCCTAACCTTGCCCCTGGCCCCTAACCCTTGCCACTGCCCCTAGCCACTGCCCCTGGCCTTGACTCTGATGCCTGTGTGTCCAGGGCCACCTCCAGACGTTCCAGCAGGCTGGGTTCAGCAGGGCGCCATCCCCTCAGCAGCCAGCAGAGTACGATGACGAGGAGACGGACTCCGACGAGGACATCAGAGAAACCTACGGATACCATGCCAAGGTAACCATGGCAGCCTAGATACCATGTCATGGTAACCATGGCAGCCTAGATACCATGCCAAGGTAACCATGGCAGCCTAGATAACATGCCAAGGTAACCATGGCAGCCTAGATACCATGTCATGGTAACCATGGCAGACTAGAAACAACAGCAAGGTAACCATGGCAGCCTAGATACCATGCCAAGGTAACCATGGCAGCCTATATACCATGCCATGGTAACCATGGCAGACTAGAAACACGCAAGGTAACACTATCAGCCTAGATACCCAGCCACGGTAACCATGCAGCCTAGATACCATGCACGGTACCATGTAGACGAGACACAACGCAAGCTAACATGCTTGGGACAATACCAAAATCCAACCTGAAAGTTGTCTTGATCGGGTGTGTGTGTGTGTGGCCGCGCGTGTGTGTGTAGCGTGCGATGCTGTGCTTGTGCCGGGGTCGTGCACGTGCGTTGTTGCGTGCGTGTTGTGGGATGCTTGTGCGCGTGTGTGTGTGTGTGTGTGTGTGTGTTGGTTGTGTGTGGTGCTGTGTTTGTGTGTGATTTGTGTGTGCAGGAGCCTGGAGAGGGGAAGCCCTACCTGTTCTGTGATGAGGAGATCCCTGTGAAGTCACAGGAGGTGGTCAAGCCACATGTGGGCTGCTGCCACTCACTCCTTTGCAGAACACGCCTACTCCTCTGCATCCAAACCCTGTGCCAGAGTAAGCCCTCTACCTGTCTGTCTTTCAAACCCTGTGCCCAGAGTAAGACCCTCTACCTGTCTGTCTTTCAAACCCTGTGCCCAGAGTAAGACCCTCTACCTGTCTGTCTTTCAAACCCTGTGCCCAGAGTAAGACCCTCTACCTGTCTGTCTTTCAAACCCTGTGCCCAGAGTAAGACCCTCTACCTGTCTGTCTCTCTCTTTTTCTCTTTCTCTCCCTTTTTTTCTCTCCCTGTCTGTCTTTCAAACCCTGTGCCCAGAGTAAGACCCTCTACCTGTCTCTTTCAAACCCTGTGCCCAGAGTAAGACCCTCTACCTGTCTGTCTTTCAACCCTGTGCCAGAGTAACGACCTCTACCCACATGCTCTTTCAACCCTGTGCCGAGTAAGACCCTCTAACCTGTGTCTTTCAAACCCTTGCCCAGAGAGACTTACCTGTCTCTTTCAAACTTGTGCCCAGTAAGACCTCTACCTGTTGTCTTCAAACCTTGTTGCCAGAGTAAGACCCTACTACCTGTCTGTCTTTTCAAACCTTGTCCAGGTAGCCCTCTACCTGTCTGTCTTTCAAACCTTGTGCCCAGAGTAAGACCCTCTACCTGTCTGTCTTTCAAACCTTGTGCCCAGAGTAAGACCCTCTACCTGTCTGTCTTTCAAACCTTGTGCCCCAGAGTAAACCTCTCTGCTCTGTCTTTCAAACCTTGTGCCCAGAGTAAGACCCTCCCGCTCCTGTAACCTGTCTGTCTGACTTCTGCCCCCCAGATATGGGCCCCCCCAGGAAGCAGCCCAGAAAGACCCCCCTGGTGCCCCGCTGCCTGGAAGCGCCTGTGCTGGAGCTGTCCTCTGCAGCCAAGGCCCAGCTGGAGGACCTGATGCTGCTGGGAGACTTGCTGGAAGTGTCCCTGGACGAGACGCAGCACATCTGGAGGATTCTGCAGGCCACTCACCCCCCCTCAGAGGACCGCTTCCTGCAGGGCATGGAGGTAGGATTCCCTGCTAGTACCCTCACTGCCAACATGTTGGATGAAACCTGTTAGACAACTCTGTCCTGTTCCTCTGCCCCCAGCCTGAGGACTCCCTGATGGAGAAGACAGTGAAGATGAGAATGAAGGAGTCCGAGAAGAAGAGGAGGAGGAAGCTGGAACGAGCGGAGCAACACATGATGCTGGCTGTGACGGGGAGTGGGGCGAGTGGGAGCGATGTGGGGAGACCCAAGAACAGGGAGCTGAAGCGTGTTGGTCTGGAGCTGGGAGCTAAACCTAAGAAGAAGAAGCTGAAACTGAACCTGGAGAAATCCCGAGAGGTGAAGCAGCTGGCCAAGCGCCTAGCCAAGGAGGAGAAAGAGAGGAAGAGGAAGGAGAGGGCGGCGGTGAAGGCAGAGGCCCTGAGAGAAGGTCTGGAGAAGAGGAAAGAGAGGAAGGCTCTGGACATCCCCTCCAAGTACGACTGGTCTGGAGCAGAAGACTCCAACGATGAGAACGCTGTATGTGCAGCCAACGACTGCCAGAGGCCTTGCAAGGATAAGGTGAGCTCCTATATCACCATGACCACCAGGGCACATCTCCATGGCTACCGTTAGAGATTACCATGACGACCTACATATTCCACGTCCGATTTCTTCACTAAACACCCAATTCACCTTTTGAATAGATTTCTTTTGATTGATTTTCTTTTCTTTTTTTAAAGACAAATAAAATATTGATACATTTTGTGGTTATTTTAACTATAAAAGTGATTAGCAGAAGTCAGATGCAGGGTGATTGACAAGAGGCCCACTGGGAGGGGGGGAGGGGCAGGTTCCAAGCTGAAGTTAATAATGGACTGTGGAGGAAGCAGGTTTCGTAAGCATCCTGGAGTGTAGAGAGTGAGGAGGTGATCACTGGAACACCATAAGGAGAGTTACTCATCACGTATTAACAGCAGAGAGGTGAACCCTGCTGGGGGCTGTGAGTCTCACAGGAGGCTCAGAGGACCATTACCACACACCTGGTCTATACACCTGGTCTGTACACCTGGTCTATACACCTGGTCTGTACACCACCTGGTCTATACACCTGGTCTGTACACCTGGTCTGTACACCACCTGGTCTATACACCTGGTCTGTACACCTGGTCTGTACACCTGGTCTGTACACCTGGTCTGTACACCACCTGGTCTGTACACCTGGTCTGTACACTTGGTCTGTACACCTGGTCTGTACACCACCTGGTCTATACACCACCTGGTCTATACACCACCTGGTCTATACACCTGGTCTGTACACCTGGTCTATACACCACCTGGTCTATACACCACCTGGTCTATACACCACCTGGTCTGTACACCTGGTCTATACACCTGGTCTATACACCACCTGGTCTATACACCTGGTCTATACACCTGGTCTATACACCACCTGGTCTATACACCACCTGGTCTGTACACCTGGTCTGTACACCTGGTCTGTACACCTGGTCGGTACACCACCTGGTCTGTACACCACCTGGTCTATACACCTGGTCTGTACACCACCTGGTCTATACACCTGGTCTATACACCACCTGGTCTATACACCACCTGGTCGATACACCTGGTCTATACACCTGGTCTATACACCTGGTCTGTACACCTGGTCTATACACCACCTGGTCTATACACCTGGTCTATACACCTGGTCTGTACACAACCTGGTCTATACACCTGGTCTGTACACAACCTGGTCTGTACACAACCTGGTCTGTACACCTGGTCTATACACCTGGTCTGTACACCTGGTCTGTACACCACCTGGTCTATACACCTGGTCTTTACACCTGGTCTGTACACCACCTGGTCTATACACCTGGTCTGTACACCACCTGGTCTATACACCTGGTCTATACACCTGGTCTGTACACCTGGTCTGTACACCTGGTCTGTACACCACCTGGTCTATACACCTCTCTGAGGCTAGTGCGACTTCTTATACTATTTAGGTTTTTCCTCATTTGTCTCTCTGACCTACCTGATTGTCTCACCTACTTGTCTCTCTGATCTACCTGTCTCTCCCCAGGTGGACTGGGTTCAGTGTGATGGCGGCTGTGATGAGTGGTTCCACCAGGTGTGCGTGGGCGTGACCTGTGAGATGGCAGAGACGGAGGACTACATCTGCTGCGTGTGTAACCGTAGATCAGGCGTGTCTGGGGGCGGAGCCTTGCTGGAGGAGAGTGTGGTGTTGGCTGTTCCTGTGTGCAGTACCGCCCCCTCTGCCACCCTGAGACAGCAACACAGCACTCAGGACACCAGCTAGCCCCTCCACTGCAGGCTAGAGGCTACAGCACGCACACTACGTCCTGGCTTGGCTGGTATCAACATCTGCATCCTGGGAAAGCAGACTTGACCAATGTACTTCCCTGTTTGACTGGAAGATGGACAGAGTCCTAACACTCTGGAGAGGGGACTGATGAACAGAGTCCTAACACTCTGGACAGGGGACCGATGGACAGAGTCCTCATCTAGAGAGGGGACCGATGGACAGTCCTTACACTCTAGAGAGGGGACTGATGGACAGTCCTTACACTCTAGAGAGGGGACTGATGGACAGTCCTTACACTCTAGAGAGGGGACTGAGAGGAACGGTTCAGTCCTCCACTTGTAAACCCGAACCTTACAAAACCTGAGGGTCTAGATTTGCAATAGACGCCTGTGGGGATGAAGACCAGTAGGGATGATGGAGTCTTGGTATGTATGATGTGGTGCCTAAGGAGGTGGCCCCTAAGGATAGGAGATTCTGCCCTGGTGGTTGCTGGGATGAAGGGATAAAGGGAGGTGTGTGTGTCTCCCTCCTCCGCCAGACCCCCCCCCCCCCAAACCCTCTCTCCCACTCAGCTTGGGTCCTGGATGTAGCCATAGTAACCAGTCTTCAAACTGCAGTCTAGTCTGGGGACAGTTTCAGAAGCTGTGTAACAGGACTGTCACCCTAACCCTGAAACCAACCTTCGGTAAACAAGATCACCTTAATCTAACCCTTTGAACACTGTCCTCCCGTATGACCACCTAGCGCTCCAGAGTTCCAGCCCCGCCCCCCTCAGCCAATACCAGCAACACTTCCTGTTGGAGGACCAGTGGTTATATTCAGTAAATATATTTATAATGTAAATAGGTTTTAAGCAATGAAATGATGTGGCTGTTTCTTTTGTTATCTCACCTTTTAATAAATTGTTCCTTGTCAGATTTTGGGGAGGAGTGTGTTTTGATTAATGTTTAATGAAAGTAGTAACGTTTATTATGGCTTTGAGGGCAATAACATCATGTCAAGTGACGAGTACGTCCAGCGTGTGTGTGTGTGTAAAAAAGGGACTGAATGGCCAGAGTCAGTCATTCTTGTCAAGATTGACCTCCACTGATCTTCCCACGAACAAACACCATCTGTGTTGGGCTAATCCTGGTGCATGATGGGAACTATTGTGTTAAAGCTGCCAGCCTGTGCAGGGGGTGGGTTAGGGTGTGAAGGTGTGTTCTGGGTCATAGATCAAAAGGCCAGGTTAAACTCCTCCCCCCATCTCCTAAACGAAGGTGTTTGTGTGTCTGCCAGGCTGTCAGTGGGTCAAACAGCAGGTGGACAGCAGTCGCTCAGGGGAGGCTGGTGGTGGACTGGTTATAACTGGTCTGATCCAACTGTGACTGCTGTCCTGACCTCTCTCTCCCTCCTGCTTCACTAACTCAGATGATCCATAATAATATTTGACAGATTTTTCTTATTTCCCATAACCTGCAGAGGGGGTAGGGTTTGAGATGTTCTGGTTTGTGCGTTTTTAGTGGAATATTTTATTTGCAGTTGGACCCACCAGTTTAGTCTCAGTCTAAACTATCCATAGTGTTTAAGGGCTCTTTCTGACCCACAGAACCAGAGTAATGGAGGACCAGTTTAGTCTCAGTCTAAACTATCCATAGTGTTTAAGAGATCTTTCTGACCCTACAGAACCAGAGTAATGGAGGACCAGTTTAGTCTCAGTCTAAACTATCCATAGTGTTTAAGGGATCTTTCTGACAGAACCAGAGTAATGGAGGACCAGTTTAGTCTCAGTCTAAACTATCCATAGTGTTTAAGGGATCTTTCTGACCCACAGAACCAGAGTAATGGAGGCACCATGAACGACAGAGGACACCATGTCTACGGTTTCTGGGGTTACAGTTTTGGAAGTCTGAAATCCACATCTTTATTCAGTCTTCTGCTTTCTCTCATGTCAAGAACATCACTTTGTATCGGGAGGCAAGACGTTTGTGTGAAACTATGTTTGCATTTAACCTGTTTAACTGTCTTTTGGATGTTGTAATGTCACTTATCTATCAGATGACTTGCTGGCTAAGAACCATGTGACCAAGCCCTGAACACAACAGAAGGTTGACCTCTGACCCCAAGCATGTTTGACTCTTGACCCAGTGTCTATGAGACCCTGGACGGCCTCTGTCCGGATGTCCGATTGGAATTCATCAACAAAGTGTTCCATTGCACACTACTGAATGTGTCTTTTGTTTGGCCTATCAGGACTCCGGTGTGGTTTGATGCAGGTTGTCACATGACCACTTGAGTAGTGGAGCTGTCTGTCTGTCCTTCTGTGTGTCCTTCTGTCTGTGTCTCTGTCTCCCTGGATCTAAGATGGGGACATGTACAGAGGGGGAGGGAAGGGAGGCAGAGGGGGAGGGAGGGGGAGATGAGGGGGCTGGTCTAGTTCAGCATCATAACTTCCCACCTCTTTCTTTGTCCCCTTTACTCTGGCCATCTCCAGACTACAGTACAAGCTGCCTTGGCTGTAGAGAGCAGAGTCCAGCAGAGATGAATGGTAAGTACGAAACTCACTTCCTGAGATTTATGCATGAATACGTTCATTGCTTAATGAACGAGATACTATTTAACATTGGCAATCAAAATAAATGGGTCTGGATATTTTGTGGACCTCAACATAACCAAAACAATGAACGTGATTTGTACGTCATAACTCATGCTTCCATTAATTAAACTATGATAACTAACACCATGGCTGAAATACTATGTAGAATGCAACACGTATTTTACGACAAGACTCCAAACCTTCGAGAAGAATGAGACTAGAATTAGTTTAGTCTAAGAAAACTCACGTTTTCACCACAATAAAAACATGATGATTCTTTTTTATTTGGCTTTTATTGAATCAACCTTACCTGGTAAGCTCAAAGGTCACCAGGTTTGCACACAGCTGGAGTGTGATGCAAACTCCTTTTCAACACTTCTCCAAACCCTCTTTAGTTTCAGTTTAACCAACTCTAAGTCTTCCTGGCAGTTTAACCAACTCGAAGTCTTCCTGGCAGTTTAACCAACTCAAAGTCTTCCTGGCAGTTTAACCAACTCGAAGTCTTCCTGTCAGTTTAACCAACTCGAAGTCTTCCTGTCAGTTTAGGACTTACAGGTGCAGAAGAAAACGATCCAGAAAGCATGTTGTATTTTCAGCTGTTGCACGACTAAACAATGCTAGCATGACATGATGCACTTTGCCCTTAGATGGTAGTGTGTGTGTGTGTGTGTGTGTGTGTGTGTGTGTGTGTGTGTGTGTGTAAAAACACACCCCAACTGCCTAAAGCTGGATACCCTAACACCAGGAGGGAAACAAGCGTGTCAGATTTTCTACTTCTAGGGGGTTCAAATGTGTTTAATGTGTCCAGGGGACAAACCAGCCCTTTCCAGGGCCCCCCCTGCCCCCCCCGCGCCCCCAGAGGAGAAGATGCAGGAGAGGGGTCAGTGGAGCAACAAGCTGGAGTTCGTTCTCTCAGTGGCAGGCTCCATTATCGGGCTGGGAAACATGTGGCGCTTCCCTTACCTCTGCTACAAGAATGGAGGAGGTGAGTGTGGGAGGTCAAATCAGTCATTCAATCAGCAACTCTTATCTAAAGCATGTGATGCTTTAAACGTGTGCGTGTAGAAAGTGACACATAAGGTGTGCATTGTTCTAGCAGTGATGTAAGAGTTTGAACAGTGTGCAGGAGGAAGAGAGATTCTCCTGGGTTAGCTGAGGTGCTTCCTGGGGTTCCAGGACAGGGTTAGGAGCTGCTTGTATAGGTGCCATATCAGACACTCCCTGCTGGCTGCAGGGTCATGGGTCACGGGGTCACGGGGTCAAGGGGTCAAGGGTCACACAGCTGTTGTTGCTCCATCCTCTCCTGGACAGCTGCTCCTGTGGTGCTGTGAATGTTTCCTGGACAGCTGCTCCTGTGGTGCTGTGAATGTTTCCTGGACAGCTGCTCCTGTGGTGCTGTGAATGTTCACAACATCCTCCACTCATACACACTCACATGCTCATACACACACACTCAAATGCTCATACACACACACTCACACACACATACACACGCTCATACACACACACACACTCACACACACATACACATGCTCATACACACACACACACACTCACTCACACATACACATGCTCATACACACACACACACACATACACTCACACACACACTCACACACACATACACATGCTCATACAAACACACACGCTCATACATACACACATACACAAGCTCATACACACACTCACATGCTCATACACACTCATACAAATACTCACATGTATGCTCACGCACACACACACACACCACACGCACATACACCACACACACACATACACATTTACAACACGCACACAAACACACACAGGTCCTGTTATATGACAGTTGGAACCCAGATGTGTTCTCAGCTCTGTCCAGATTGTTTCAGGTTATTTTAGATCATATGTTCATTAACCCTTCATCTGTTGTTCCCCCAACCCTGATGTTTTTGTCAGCCAACTGGAGCCTTATAAAGATAATGGTGTTTATGTTCCAGACATACACCTGCATCACGTACAGCATCATCCATCCTTTATCCTTATAAACAAGCCCTTCTAGGATTACAGTTAGCTGTTTATAATCCTGCTCTAACCTTCTTCTCAAGGTGCCTTCCTCATCCCTTACCTGATCTTCCTGTTCACCTGTGGAGTTCCTGTGTTCTTCCTGGAGACGGCCCTGGGCCAGTTCACCAGCGAGGGAGGTATCACCTGCTGGAGGAAGATCAGCCCTCTGTTTGAGGGTAACCATGACAATATGTGCTTCTGATAATCTTACATCTACTTATACAATAATGTAACATCTACTTCTACTAATATTACATCTTCTTCTATAATACCTGATATTTTGACTGTGATCTATGGTCTCTCTTCCCTGGTCTCTCTCCTGGTCTCTCTCCTGGTCTCTCTTCCCTGGTCTCTCATCCTGGTCTCTCCTCCTGGTCTCTCTTCCCTGGTCCCTCTCCTGGTCTCTCTTCCCTGGTCTCTCTTCCTGGTCTCTCTCCTGGTCTCTCCTCCTGGTCTCTCCTCTATACTGTAGGACTTGGTTACGGCACGCAGGTGATTGTAGCACTTCTGAATTTCTACTACATCATCGTTCTAGCGTGGGGAATCTTCTACCTTTCCTTCTCCTTCACCTGGGACCTGCCCTGGTCGTCCTGCAATAACACCTGGAATACAGGTGAGACCCAGCTAACCCAGGTAAACTGACCCTGCAGCACAGGTAAACTGACCCTGCAGCACAGGTAAACTGACCCTGCAGCACAGGTAAACTGACCCTGCAGCACAGGTAAACTGACCCTTGGGTCTGTTTCATTACTAGAAAAGTGTGGATCACAGTGAAGTCCTGAATAAACCAATCAAACAGGGCTAAAGCAGTTCCATGATGAAGGTTTAAACAGGACATGTTCAAGTAGTCATGGTAATATTGTGATAATGTTCCTGATTACATGACCTCTGATAACATTGTGGTAATGTTCCTGATTACATGACCTCTGATAACATTGTGGTAATGTTCCTGATTACATGACCTCTGGTAACATTGTGGTAATGTTCCTGATTACATGACCTCTGGTAACATTGTGGTAATGTTCCTGATTACATGACCTGAGATAACATTGTGGTAATGTTCCTGATAACATGACCTGAGAGTATTATGATTGCTCTCCTGTCCACCTCACACATTCTGACACTAAGTAAACGGGTCAAATCATGTTTCCTGTCGGGTCAGCAACTCTAGTTAAGAATCACAGACTAGCCTGACAGCTTGAACACATTTTAAAAAGTGGTCTTATTTAGAAAACTGGCTTTATAGAAGCCGATCCCCTCATATGATCTAGGACCAGGTCAACCCGTTACGTTTGTTCAAGTAATCAACAAATAACTTATGTTTTGAACTCATGAGGAACATGATTGATAAGGCCAGTGGTTGATCCTGCCCGTAGCTTGTCTCAAAGTTTAAGCAAGTCTGAGCACACGTCAGATGAAACAGTTGTTTCTAATACTGATGTGAACTGTGTTCACGCTCAGAGAACTGTGTGGAGTTTCAGAGGAGAAATGAGTCGATGAACTTGATCCCGAACCCAAACGCCACATCTCCAGTCATCGAGTTTTGGGAGTAAGTTTGGAAGCTTCACATCACATGTTCAACACAACTAACATCCCTACAGGAGAACAGATGTGAAGTGTGTGTGAAGTGTGTGTGAAATGTGTGCGTAGGCTTGTGTATGTGTGTGCGTGCGCTTGTGTGTAAATTCATGTGAATATGTAAATGCGTGTGTAAATGCGTGTGTGTGTGTGCGCGTACATACGTACGTACGTACGTACGTGTGTAAATGCAAGTGTATGTTGGTGGGTGTATGTAGTAAATGCATGTGTGTGTGCGCGCATGTGTGTGTGCGTGTGCATGCGTGTGTGTGTTTAGGAGAAGAGCGTTAAGACTCTCGCCTGGTATCGATCACATGGGGTCCCTGAACTGGGACCTGGCCCTGTGTCTGCTGATAGCCTGGGTCATGTGCTACTTCTGCATCTGGAAAGGGGTGAAGTCCACAGGCAAGGTTGGTGTTCGAAACATTTACCATGACCCCACCATGACCCCTAACCCTTTACCATGACCCCACCATGACCCCTAACCCTTTACCATGACCCCACCATAACCTCTAACCCTTTACCATGACCCCTAACCTTTTACCATGACCCCTAACCTTTACTATGACTCATAATCCTTTACCATGACCCCTAACCTTTACCATGACCCCACCATGACCCCTAACCCTTTACCATGACCCCTAACCTTTACCATGACCCCTAACCTTTACCATGACCCATAATCCTTTACCATGACCCCTAACTTTAACCCCTGCCCCCTAGTTTGACCCCTGACCCCTGCCCCCTGCTCTCCAGGTGGTGTACTTCACCGCTACGTTCCCCTACCTGATGCTCCTGGTGCTCCTGGTGCGAGGGGTCACCTTGCCAGGTGCCGGCCGAGGGATCCAGTTCTACCTGTACCCTGACCTGAGCCGTCTAGCAGACCCTCAGGTGAGTACCCTCGACATTAGGCATCGTTATCAAGTTCTGTGAAGTCTAGCTGACCCTCAGGTGAGTACCCTCGACATTAGGCATCGTTATCAAGCTCTGTGAAGTCTAGCAGACCCTCAGGTGAGTACCCTCTGCAACAGGCATCGTTATCAAGCTCTGTGAAAGCATCACAATGACCATTCATTAGAATCCGGTGTTCTGGAGTACTGAAACATCTAAACCTGTTAGGACAGGTCCTGTTAGGACAGGTCCTGTTAGGACAGGCCCTGTTAGGACAGGCCCTGTTAGGACAGGTCCTGTTAGGACATCTAAACCTGTTAGGACAGGCCCTGTTAGGACAGGTCCTGTTAGGACAGGTCCTGTTAGGACAGGCCCTGTTAGGACAGGTCCTGTTAGGCCTATGAGGACTAGGAATGGACACCCCTGCTCTGCCTACTCAAACAGAAATGGGAAATAGGAAAGAATCGGTCTCAGAGTCTTGCTCAAGTACACTCTGGAGGAGTATCGAACCGCAAACTTTACTACGATTAACAGATGATCCTGTCTAGCCCCTAAGCCAGACCTGCTCAGCATGCACATACAACAGGGCTAGTGTTTTCTGCATTATCCTCTGACATGGAAATCCTGATGTTGAAGGGGATCCTCTCTGCTCCCCCCCCCCCTCACTTACCCTCCACCTTAACCCTCTCCTCACTGTCCAAACAACATGTAACCCAACATGTGCCATAGTGGTTGTATGTTGTTAATCAATGTTAAATCCACAAGTCAGTAAACCAGCCTGTATTGTGTACTGGGATGTTAATGATTAGTTAGAACAGTTCCACTCCTTTTGCCTAAACGTTCCTCTAACCCTCCCCATCAAGACACATCAGTGACGGCCTGCCTGGTCTGTGTTGCAGGTGTGGAGGGTGTGGTCTGGTCTGTGTGGAAGGAGTGGAGGGTGTGGTCTGGTCTGTTGCAGGTGTTCAGTCTGGTCTGGTCAGTGTTGCAGGTGTTCAGTATGGTCTGTGTTGCAGGTGTTCAGTCTGGTGTGTGTTGCAGGTGTTCAGTCTGGTGTGTGTTGCAGGTGTTCAGTCTGGTCTGGTCTGTGTTGCAGGTGTTCAGTCTAGTCAGTGTTGCAGGTGTTCAGTATGGTGTGTGTTGCAGGTGTTCAGTCTGGTGTGTGTTGCAGGTGGGGAGGGTCTGGTCAGTGTTGCAGGTGTTCAGTATGGTGTGTGTTGCAGGTGTTCAGTCTGGTCAGTGTTGCAGGTGTTCAGTCTGGTCTGGTCTGTGTTGCAGGTGTTCAGTCCGGTCTGTGTTGCAGGTGTTCAGTATGGTGTGTGTTGCAGGTGTGGACGGATGCAGGTGTTAAGTCTGGTCTGTGTTGCAGGTGTGGACGAATGCAGGTGTTCAGTCTGGTCTGTGTTGCAGGTGTGGATGGATGCAGGTGTTAAGTCTGGTCTGTGTTGCAGGTGTGGATGGATGCAGGTGTTCAGTCTGGTCTGTGTTGCAGGTGTGGATGGATGCAGGTACACAGATCTTCTTCTCCTACGCCATCTGTCTGGGCTGCCTCACAGCACTGGGGAGCTACAACAAATACAACAACAACTGCTACAAGTAATCTATACACTCCTATACACTCCTCTATACACTCCTCTATACACTCCTATACACTCCTCTGTGTGTGTTTGTCTGTGCTGCAGGATTGTGTGTGTTTGTCTGTGCTGCAGGACTGTGTGTGTTTGTCTGTGCTGCAGGACTGTGTGTGTTTGTCTGTGCTGCAGGACTGTGTGTGTTTGTCTGTGCTGCAGGATTGTGTGTGTTTGTCTGTGCTGCAGGACTGTGTGTGTTTGTCTGTGCTGCAGGGACTGTTTGGCGCTCTGCTTCCTGAACAGTGGAACCAGCTTTGTGGCCGGCTTTGCCATCTTCTCCATCCTGGGCTTCATGTCCTACGAGCAGAATGTTCCCATCGCTGAGGTGGCAGAGTCTGGTCTGTTTGTTGCCTATATTGTAGATCAGTGTGTTTCTGGATATGTGCTTTTACTGATAAATATATATGTGTGTGTTTTAATTATATACAGTGTATGTGCTTCACATATAGTGTTTGTTGTGTGTTTTATTGTTGTGTGGTTGTGCAGGTCCTGGCCTGGCCTTCATTGCCTACCCCAGAGCCGTGTCCATGATGCCCTTCTCTCCTCTATGGGCCTGCTTCTTCTTCATCATGATCATCCTTCTTGGCCTCGACAGCCAGGTGAGACCATACCCCTGACCCTACACAGCCAGGTGAGACCATACCCCTGACCCTACACAGCCAGGTGAGACCATACCCCTGGCCCTACACAGCCAGGTGAGACCATACCCCTGACCCTACACAGCCAGGTGAGACCATACCCCTGACCCTACACAGCCAGGCGAGACCATACACCTGATCCTACACAGCCAGGTGAGACCATACCCCTGACCCTACACAGCCAGGTGAGACCATACCCCTGACCCTACACAGCCAGGTGAGACCATACCCCTGATCCTACACAGCCAGGTGAGACCATACCCCTGACCCTACACAGCCAGGTGAGACCATACCCCTGACCCTACACAGTCAGATGAGACCATACCCCTGACCCTACACAGCCAGGTGAGACCATACCCCTGATCCGACACAGCCAGGTGAGACCATACCCTGAAACGGTCTCTCTCCCTTTCTCCCTATCTCTCCATCCCTTCCTCCCTTTCTCTCTCTTCCCTCCTTCCTCCCTCTCCCTGTCTCCTTCCTTTCTCCCGTCTCATTTCTTCCTCTCCTTCCCTTTCTACTTCTTCCTCCTCCTCCAGTTTGTGTGTGTGGAGAGCTTGGTGACGGCCATGGTGGACATGTATCCGGCTGTGTTTCGACGTCCGCACCGCAGGGAGCTGTTCCTGCTGGGAGTGGCCTTCGTGTCCTTCCTCATGGGTCTCATCATGCTGATGGAGGTAGAACCCTGATATGCCTGAATGGTAGAACCCTAGATATGCCTGAATGGTAGAACCCTAGATATGCCTGAATGGTAGAACCCTAGATATGCCTGAATGCTAAAACCCTAGATATGCCTGAATGGTAGAACCCTAGATATACCTGAATGGTAGAACCCTAGATATGCCTGAATGCTAAAACCCTAGATATGCCTGAATGGTAGAACCCTAGATATACCTGAATAGTAGAACCCTAGATATGCCTGAATGGTAGAACCCTAGATATGCCTGAATGGTAGAACCCTAGATATGCCTGAATGGTCTGTACACTGACACTGTACTTGAATGTTGCTCTCTCTCCCTGCAGGGGGGTATGTATGTGTTCCAACTGTTTGACTACTATGCTGCCAGTGGAATGTGTCTGCTGTTCATGGCCATCTTTGAGACAGTGTGCATCGCATGGGTCTATGGTGAGGTTCTCTAGGCCTGAGATATGCTCTAACTTTTTGATAAACTAATGCAGGTTTAACGCATCATTGTAGAAACACTTTAATGACTAGAGAATTAAATTGGGGGAAATTGTGGAGGGGTTTACTACACATTTTTACCAGAAAATCTTTTTAAGAAAAAAAAGAGGAAGTCATGCTTATATTTCGTGATGCAGAGAATGCTATTTTTTAAAATTCAATATATGTTGTTGGAGTCATAATATTTGTGTTTGTGCGATAACGTGTGCTGTGTTGTCAGTCTAGTAACATCATTGGTCCTACCATCCCCTGTCTTTCTCATCTTCACGCCCTTCCAGGTGTGGACCCGATCATTTTTCATGCACACAATCTTTGTGAGCGACATGATCTCGTGTTGTACTCTTGTTCAACTGGACCCTAATCAAAGTACCTAGCTTTGGTATATCCTTCACTCCCAAGCACGACGCAGCTCACTTCGTGAGTGCTGAAATCAAATATGCCGCCCGCTTCCTGTCCCGTGACCAATATCACCCCTCTCATAACCTATCACACAGCTCTCAACACGGTCACCCTCTCTAACCTCAACTACTAAATCCTCCCCTTCTGCCACGCTCGTTTGTTCATGTCCCCCTGCTACTACCCCCTCTCTAACCACCTCCCCCTGCCAACTGGCCTTAACTGCCTCACCCCTCAAGCTACCTCGCCCTCGTACCTACCCAGCACTCCCCCTCATAAACAGCTCCGCCCTTTCTTTACCTGCCAGCCCCTCATCATCCTCTCTACCTCCCCCTCTCTACCGCTTCTCCCCCTTCTTTACCTTTCTCACAGCTGCGTGCCTTACCCTCCGTCCTACCCTACTCTATCGCTCACCGTCTACTCATCTCATTCCTCCTTCCCTCTCCCTTTTCACATCCCTCTCTACCTCCCCCTCACCATTGATGTATTGTACAAACCTACCTTGTGTGCAGGGTACGTTTGCCTTCTCCCTCATCAAGTACACCCCCCTGAAGTACAATGGTGTGTATGTGTATCTTTCTCTCTGTTGGGTTGTCTACACTGCTGGGAAGGCTGCTGCTCGTATTTCACTCCCCAATGGTTGCCTGAGAAGGATAAGCCTTCTGTTGGATGTGTACCTAAACTTAGTCTCCTGCATCACTAGGTGGCACGCTCTCGAGAGCGATGATCGTTGCTTAAATTGTTTTTCGTCAACAGCTTAACCAGGTCAGTCGTGAGTCCATAGCTACAAAGAGTCGCGGCAGACACATTTACCCAGAGGTATTATTGAGAACTCCAGGAACCTCCAAGCGCAGCTGACGGTTTCCTCTCTTTCTCCCTCCCCAGCGCCTCCTCCTCCTCATCCAGCCCTCAGACGACCTTCCGAAAACCAAACAGGAACAGGACAGCCAGCTGGCTGTGTTTGCTGCAGAGGGCCCCGGCCTCACAGCACTGGGGGCAGCACACAGCAAAGGAGGCTACCTCCGTGTGTCAGACTCCAGCTGCTGAGGTGTGGAGGACCAACTGGACGTCATAGGAGACATGTATATTGACATTTACTAAAGCATCACTACGTTTATGGTTCAAAGGACACTAAACCACATACTTTAGTATTATATCGTCAAAATACTATGTGCGCCCCCCCTTCAGGAATAATGATCTATATTACGATGTATATGGCAAGGATGTGATCATATGGGTACGTTGTGAAATATTGTGTAGCATAGAAATATACTGTATTAAAAAAATACTTTTTACCCGTTATAAAACAACTGCTAACAACTGTGGTGTTGTACTTTTACTTAAGACCATTTGAAAAGTGAACTTTCCTATGTATTAATGACTGTACAAAGACTTTACAAAGTTGTGAAAAATTAAACGTAAACAATTAAATGTAACAATTTTCTGTACTTATTTTGGATAAAAATATTACTCTCTATTTTTGAATGTGCGATCATGTTACGCATTACCGAGAGGCTCCCAGAACGATCCGAACAGAAACATGCTTCACGTGCTGGTTTTCTGCTGTCATCGCACCAGCGCAGCGCGCTGATTGGCAAGGAAGCACGTGCCTCGCCTCGGTGACGCGTCGCTATCCCATCATGCAACGAGTGATGTCCAAGGAAAGATGGCGGAAGGAGGAGCGGCGGATCTGGAAACCCAGAGAGGAGAGGTCGCAGCGCTTCTCAAAACTCAACTACGAAAAGGAGACACTTGGTAGGAGTTCAACAGTGACTTTTTAAAGCTTTTATGTGGCAGTTGGCTGGCTTTGCTAGGACTGTCACGGTCTTAAACGGATGTTACGACGCTTAACCGGCCGTGTTGACAGTAGCCTAGCAGTCTATATCGGTAGCATTCAGTCGCTGATGGCAGTGCTGATGTTAGCATGTTAAGAGTTGCCTATAAGTCAGACTGTATGGCTGTTTAGCTAGGCTACGTAGCGCTTAGCTAACCATATACTTTCCACTAAATTAAATGAACGTTACATTACGAATGGGGGGCTGGGACTGAGCCTGTTGCTATCATAGTACCTGGCCACGTTGCTGACGCTGTCACATTCTTAACATAACAATGGAGTGTGAATTAACCGTGACTTATCACGGTATCTGTTAGCCCAGCTATAAGTAAGCTCACCAGGGCGGAGTTGTGAAAAGCACCTGTCAGAATTACCGACGCAGCTGCCGGTGAACCAGACGGTGGCATTGACAGGACAAACTAGCAACTTGTTTGCGATTTGCCAGAAAATGGGATTTGGTACAAAATCTTGTTCGATGGCTATATTTTCAATTACAATCTTAGCATAACAAGCACAGGTTTAGTTAGAAGGCCTTCATAAGTATGTCCACAAGTTTACAATGTCGCTTCGGTCTAAAACAAATAGACATCCATCCTAACGTTGGTCCAAACCTGTTGAACATCTATGCTCCTCCTGTTCATAGGTTGGTGATAGGCTAGTTTAAAGGGATACACATATATTGATTTGCTTGTGTTTTTGCCTGTGCTGCCTACACAGGTACCTGGTGGACAGCCACTGGTTTAAGCAGTGGAAGAAGTATGTAGGATTCGACAGCTGGGAGAAACAGCAAACAGGAGATCACAGTGTGTACCCTGGCCATGTGGATAACTCTGGGCTTCTGAGAGGTGAGGACCTGACTGTCATCCTGGACAGACAATAAGGTTCTGTTCTGTTCACCCTTACCTACAATAACAGTACTATTCTGTTCACCCTTACCTACAATAACAGTACTATTCTGTTCACCCTTACCTACAATAACAGTACTATTCTATTCACCCTTACCTACAATAACAGTATCCATGCCATATGAACACATCTTGCCCAGTCAATATAGACGTGAACATCATACAGAGAAACGTAAGAGGACGTAACGACTGCTCTTGACTAATAAAAGGTTGGGGGTCATGAAAGGGTTAGGTGTTGTTTCACTGTGTGTGTGTGAGAACATTGTGTCGAAGGCTGAGGATGTGAGGAGAGCTTCACGATTGAAGCTATTTGTTGTGGTTTCTGGAGTCGATGCCTTCCACGCAGTTTAACTCTCTCCTTGTTTCTCATTCTCTATGACACTCCCTTTCCTTTCTCTTCCTCCCTCTCCTCCCTCCCTCTCCTCCCTGTGATACTCTCTTACCTCCCTCCTCATTCTCTCGCTGTCTCTCCCATTCCTCACTCTCTCCCATTCCCTTATTCTCCCTCCTCTTCCACTCCATCCCTTTCTCTCCCTTCCTTTCCCCCTCCCCTCTCTCTCCCTTTCTTTCCCCCTCCCCTCTCTCTCCCTTTCTCGCACCCTACCTCTGTCTCCTCCCCTCTCTCTCCGTTTCATTTCTCCTCCATCTCTCTCCCCCTTAATCTCTGTCCCTTACTCTCCCTCCCTCTCTATCCCCCACCTCTCTCTTCCTCTCCCCCCACCTCTTCCCCTTCCCCTGTCTCTTCCCCCCCCCCAACCTCTCTCCCCCATGTCTCTCTTCCTCTCCCCCACCTCTCTCTCCCTCTCCCCCCACCCCTCTCCTCCTTCCCTCTCTTCTCTTTAGATGGAGATGTTCTGGCCATCAAGGAGCATCTCATTGATGAGCTTGACTACATTCTGGTCCCAACAGAGGGATGGAATAAGTTAGTGAGCTGGTACGGACTGAGCGAGGGTCAGGAAGCCATTTCACGCAAGGTAAAGTCAAATTAACGTCTCAGACACCTGAACCAATCACGGGCAATCTGCAGGTTAGAGGAAGCCATTTTTAACCAATGGGAAAGGGACATTTTTGCTTAATCTGATGTATAATGCTGCTATTGGTGAGGTTATGGAGGGAAATTACAGACCGATAAACAAAGTTAACTCTAAAACAATCAACACTGACAGTCCTTTTCTTTACAATTTACTTCCCTCTGATCAGAATATCTACTGTTCAGTTCCCCCCCCCCCAACTCCTTACATTTTCACAACGTTGATCAATATTTTTAGTTTCCTGTTTTGTAAAATATTTGAGAGACAGGACTGTAGACTGCCACCCAGTCAGTGTTGGCAGGTTCAGTGCAGCTATTTGTGGCCTGAGCGGCCAGCCTGCTGCCTCTATCTGGCTGCATTTCCAGATCTGTCCAGTCATGTCATCATGGCTGCCTGCTGCCTCCCCCCTCCCCATGTATGTGGAGGTATCAAGTGGCGAGGGGGCTGCTATTTTCAGAGAGCTGTGGGTGACTGGAACACTACATGGAGCGCTCAGCGAGACACAACATGCAGGAGGTTCTTTTCTTTCCTATTGTCAGGTTTGCTGCTTGTTGTTGTTGTTGTGTGGGAGCGGGGCCGGGGAGAAGGTTCTCGCACGGGGGAACCGTCAGGTTTGGGTTCCTCGTGTTCTTGTGCCCTTGTTTCTGAAGTGGAGGAAGGCTGAGGTCAAGCAGAGGCAGAGAGAGCGTCGGACGTTTTAGGAGGGGGCGGGGGTTTGGAGATAGTAGAAGTGAGTGTGGAGAGATCGTGAGAGTGTGTGTGCATTTGGTTCAGAAATAGTGGGAGTGAGGGTGTGTGTATGGAGGGGGTGGGGGGTGTTAGTATGGCGTCTACCTGTGGGTTAGTTTGTTGTAAGTTTTGTGATTACTCATTGGTTTTTCTGAAACACATGGATGTTTTGAGGAGGGGTTGCCTGTCCCGGGTGGTAAAGGAAGAGGGGGGAAGCTTCTACCCACTCTGTCTTCTTAGAGGGCTGAGAGGCGGAGCCTCCTGATGTCTCCGCGATACGCTGCTATATTAAGAGACTCTGTGATTGGCTCATATCTGCAGTCCACGAGTGACAGAGAGCAGAGGGCTAGGCTGAACAGGAGAGACCAGAGATCAGAGAGCTAGGCTGAGCAGGAGAGACCAGAGAGCTAGGCTGAGCAGGAGAGAGCAGAGAGCTAGGTTGAGCAGGAGAGACCAGAGAGCTAGGCTGAGCAGGAGAGACCAGAGAGCTAGGCTGAGCAGGAGAGACAAGAGAGCTAGGCTGAGCAGGAGAGATCAGAGAGCTAGGCTGAGCAGGAGAGACAAGAGATCAGAGAGCTAGGCTGAGAAGGAGAGACCAGAGAGCTAGGTTGAGCAGGAGAGACCAGAGAGCTAGGCTGAGCAGGAGAGATCAGTGAGCTAGGCTGAGCAGGAGAGACCAGAGATCAGAGAGCTAGGCTGAGAAGGAGAGACCAGAGAGCTAGGCTGAGCAGGAGAGAGCAGAGAGCTAGGCTGAGCAGGAGAGACCAGAGAGCTAGGTTGAGCAGGAGAGACCAGAGAGCTAGGCTGAACAGGAGAGACCAGAGATCAGAGAGCTAGGCTGAGCAGGAGAGACCAGAGAACTAGGCCGAATAGGAGAGATCAGAGAGCTAGGCCGAATAGGAGAGACCAGAGAGCTAGGCTGAGCAGGAGAGACCAGAGAGACTGTACTGTAAAGCTGTGTGTACTGTAAGGCTGTGTGTACTGTAAGACTGTGTGTACTGTAAGACTGGGTGTACTGTAAGACTGTGTACTGTAAGACTGTGTACTGTAAGACTGTCTGTACTATACTGTAAGACTGTGTACTGTAAGACTGTGTGTACTGTACTGTAAGACTGTCTACTGTAAGACTGTGTGTACTGTAAAGCTGTGTGTACTGTAAGACTGTGTACTGTAAGACTGTGTGTGGTGGTTCTCCAGTGTAAAGCTGTGTGTACTGTAAGACTGTGTACTGTAAGACTGTGTGTACTGTAAGACTGTGTACTGTAAGACTGTGTACTGTAAGACTGTGTGTACTGTAAAGCTGTGTGTACTGTAAGACTGTGTGTGGTGGTTCTCCAGTGTAAAGCTGTGTGTGTGCGTGTGCACGCAGGTGGTGGAACAGGGGATGTTTGTAAAGCACTGCAAGGTGGAGGTGTACCTAACAGAGCTCAAGCTGTGTGAAGATGGAGACATAGAGAACTTGGTTACCAGACGCTTCAGCAAAGCTGACACTATCGGTATGTTACCTTGTACTAACACACAACGTACTAACTCTGACACTCCTAACCCCATCCCTACACACACACCTCAGCAAAGCTGACACTATCGGTAGTTACATACACACACCTGCATAAGTCGTGGCCTAATGGTTAGGGAGTTGGGCTTGTAACCCTCAAGTTGCTGGTTCGATTCTCGCACCGGCAGGAATTGAAGGTGGGGATTGTGAATAAACAGCGCTCTCTCTGCCTCCAATACCATGACTGAGGTGCCCTTGAGCAAGGCACCGAACCCCCAATTGCTCCCCGGGCGCTGGAGCAATAGCTGCCCACTGCTCCGGGTGTATGTCCACTGTGTGTGTGCGGTTGCCCACTACTCACTACTGTGTGAGCACTTGGATGGGTTAAATGCAGAGGTAACATTTCGAGTATGGGCAACCATACTTGACAATACGTCACTTCACTTCACAACGACACACACACGCACAGTCAACATCTCTAACTATGAAGATCTACCCATCACCTTGCTCTAACACGAAGCACATCCCATGTTATAAGCTTGGACTAATGACTAATATGAAGTTGGACTAACTAATGTTGTTTTGGGTTGTCTGGCTACTTCTCTGAAGATGTGATAGAGAAGGAGATGAGGAGACTGTTCAGCATCCCAGATGAAAGAGAGACGCGTCTCTGGAACAAGTACATGACCAACACCTTCGAGCCACTCAACAAGCCAGACAGCACTATCCAGGATGCTGGTCTATACCAGGGGCAGGTATATAACCACTGAGTATATAACCACATTCAGTATATAACCACTGACTATATAACCATCATACAGACTATATAAACACCACACTGGGTATATAACCACACTGGGTATATAACCACATTGAGTAAAAACCGCTTAATATTGGATCGCTATAGTTGTGATTCTGGTTCTGTTTTGAGGTAGTGTTTGTACTGAAGTAAGTGTTGGACTGCAGGTACTGGTCATCGAGCAGAAGAACGAAGATGGCAGCTGGCCCAGAGGGACCTCGTCTCCCAGGTGAGAGAGGGGTGAGAGGGGGGGGGTTAGGAGGGGTGAGACGAGAGGGGGAGGTTAAAGGGTTAGGGTGAGAGAGGGAGGGTGAGAGGGGGAGAACATGCTGATCGTGAAAGAGAGGAGGGGAGAGAGGGGGCGGGATGGGGAACCTGAGTGGGAGGGTGCAGAGGGGACGCAGTTCTAACTAATCTGGTGGATATAAGAACGGACCGGGTGAGAGTAGAGATGCGGTTCAAGTGCGCATCTGGTGAAGAGGAGACCTGCTTCATCACATCTGGTGAAGAGGAGGGCTGAGACCTGCTCCATCACATCTAGGAAAGAGAAGGGAGGGGGAGAGAGGAAGACGAGAGAGAAAAGGAGAGAGAAAAGGAATTAGAATAGAAAGACAGAGAAAGTGAGAATGAAATACGAACAGAGAAAGAGAGAGAGGAAGGAGGGGAGAGAGGAAGCTGCAGGGTGAGAGGGGGGGCTTCAGGTTAAATGGTGTCTTATAGTAAGGTAGAGAGGGACGGGAGTGACCAGGGTGATGCTCATCACATCTGGTGGAGAGAGAAGGGCTGAGAGGGCCTGGGTTAGTCAAGTTGTACGAGACGATTCTGGTGGAGGGACGTGAGAGAACTGGTGCATTAGAGAAGACTTGACTCGGTAAGAGGGACCACTGCTGCTCCATCTCATTGTGTGAATCTGATATGGGTGCTTTCGCATTACTCAGTGCTGGCCTGGTAGTACATCATACTAGATGTTGAAAACCGATCTTAATAGGGTATGTCTAGATGGGCCTGTTCTATATCAACAATTCTGAACACCTGATCTTTAGGGTTAGACAGTTTTATCTTTAACTTTATTATATTCTGATCTTCTGAACTCTATATTCTGATCTTCTGAACTCTATATTCTGATCTTCTGAACTCTATATTCTGATCTCCTGAAGGTCATCGGGTGCCTCCAGCCTTTCTGCTTTGCCAAAGATCTCATCTCTTACAAACAACCATAACAGCAGCTTCGACAGCAGGAAGTAAGACCTTGTGTGTCGAGGTGTGTTTGTGTGCACGTGTGTGTGTGTGTGTGTGTTGGAGGTGAGTGTGAGTGTGTGTGTGTGTGTGTGTTGGAGGTGAGTGTGTGTGTGTGTGTTGGAGGTGAGTGTGTGTGTGTGTGTTGGAGGTGAGTGTGTGTGTGTGTGTGTGTGTGTGTGTTGGAGGTGAGTGTGTGTTGAATGTTAGGTTGTGTGTGTGTTGGAGGTGAGGGTGTGTTGAATGTTAGGTTGTGTGTCAGTCTTCACGAGAAGACAGTCATCAGATAAAGAGGTTGACATCTAGATGATGATGTAGAAGTAGAGGTGATGAGGTAGACATACATCTTGTGGACCACATTATGGTGTGACTGGAGGACTGGCAGGAGGAGCCTGTATTCAGGGTGTTGCAGGGGTGTGTCTCTGCAGGGGGGATGGGAGGCTGTCTACCAGATGTCCTGTCAACTCTGGGAGAACCACAGCATTGAATTATGTATTTGCTGCTACTTCAATGTGTGCTCTAGCTTGTAGAGTTGTGGATAGCTGATAGCTGTGATGCTATCACAGCTGTAATGATAGATAATGAAGACATTTTTCTTACACTGTCTCTCTCAAACTCTCTCATCTCCCCTTTTCTCCTTTTATCTCTACCCTGCCTATCCTTCTTCCTTTCTTCCTCCCTTCCTTGTCCTCTTTCCACCTCCCTCTCTCCCTCTTCCTCCCTCCCTCTCTCCCCCTTCCTCCCTCCCTCTCTCCCCCTTCCTCCCTCCATCCCTCTCTCCTTCTTCCTCCCTCCCTCTCTTCCTCCCTCCCTCTCCAATGAGCTTATTGTACTGCCTATTCTGCAGTATCTATGACCTTCAGAATATATTTCATCTGCCCCTTCGTCCCTGTTCTGAGCTGTCTAATACAGACTCCCTCTGCTCCCCCTAACTCTGCTTAGTTGTCTGTGCTGCTCCAATAGCAGGTCAGGGCTAGAGGTGTCTGATCACATATTCAGCAGGTCCTGGAGATGAGAGGGTGTTTGCTCTGAAGACGGCAGCATCAGCTTTCTCCATCCTCACTCATTTCTCTCCTGTCAAGCCCTGCAACCACCCCACCGGTTTCATAATCTCCTCCCTTTTCTCTCTATTCCCTCTCTCCCCTATTCTCTCTTCACTTTCCCCTGGCCTCTTTCACTTGCTGAATCTCTCCAGCACATCCTACTCTTAGTCCTGCTCCTCTCTGTCCCTCTACACTTTTCCCTCCCTCTATTCTACTCACTCTCTTCCCCCATTTTCTCTGTCCTCCTTTCCCCCTACATTCTTTTTTTGTCTCTCTGCCGCACCTAGTCCTTTTGAAGCAGTTTGTTGTGCATCATAGCTAGCTGCTGTCTTACAGTGCTAGATTACCAGTGCTAGCTGCTAGCTGCCAGTGCTAGCTTACCAGTGCTAGCTGCCAGTGCTAGCTGCAAGCTGCAAGCTGCTAGTGCTAGCTGCTAGCTGCTAGTGCTAACAGTGTCAGCAGAGGTGCAGCGTGGGACAGGACAGCAGGACATGACATACAGAAGACAGGAGCTTACCTGCTGAGACTGAGGAGGAAGAGGAAGAGGCCAGGCTGTCTCTCTCTTTCCCCAAACTCATACACCAGGCTCAGTCTGGAGACAGTGGACACTCCTGGGATGCTCTGAAAGGAAACTGGCTGGAAATGTCAGACCTGATAATATCTGGACTTGGCTTAGGGCTGAGCCAGGGGTATATCCTGGCTAGGGTGGACTAGGCTTGGGTTAGGTTTGAACTTGGACTGGGTTCGGTCTGGGCTAGGTCTAGGTTACGGTAGGTTGAAATGAAATGCTCTTGTGTTGTTGGTGGTGCCTGAGGCCTGAGGCAGTAGAGCGAGGAGACAGGAGGGTGGGGCTAGGAGACAGGAGGGTGGGGCTAGGCGACAGGAAGGAGGGGCTAGGAGAGAGGAAGGAGGGGCTAGGAGACAGGAGGGAGGGATTAGGAGACAGGAGGGAGGGGCTAGGAGACAGAAGGGTGGGGCTAAGAGACAGGAGGGTGTGGCTAGGAGACAAGAGGGAGGGGCGAGGAGACAGGAGGGAAGGGCTACAAGATGTGCCAGGAGACAGCAGGCTGGAGAGAAGGCTAAGCTGTGAGACTACATCTTCAGTCTTGGTGGATCAGGGGGACTCTGCTGCTGTGGCCTTTCTTCCAACCCACAGGTCTCTGCTCCTGCATGTCTGTTTCCCAACAATCTCCTCCTGCTGTCTGCCTGTTTTCTTTTCTTATGCTCTACCTCCTCATCAGAACAGTGTTCAATGGGTTTTTGGTTTTGAGGTACTTGTGTGTAGAGGAGGCAGAGGGTTGAATCGGCAGGGTGAGTACCTGAGGGGTGCAGTCAGCAGGGAAGGACAGGGTCTGGAGATGTAAGACTGGGATTGTCTTCAGTCTCAGGCTGATCTAGCTGAGTAGTCTGTGTTCCTGGTAGTATTCTGCGTTCATGGTCGTGTTCTGTGTTCCTGGTAGTGTTGGCTGCGTTCCTGGTAGTGTTGGCTGTGTTCCTGGTAGTGTATGCTGTGTTCCTGGTAGTGTATGCTGTGTTCCTGGTAGTGTTGGCTGTGTTCCTGGTAGTGTAGGCTGTGTTCCTGGTAGTGTAGGCTGTGTTCCTGGTAGTGTTCTGTGTTCCTGGTTGTGTAGGCTGTGTTCCTGGTAGTGTTGGCTGTGTTCCTGGTAGTGTTCTGTGTTCCTGGTTGTGTAGGCTGTGTTCCTGGTAGTGTAGGCTGTGTTCCTGGTAGTGTTCTGTGTTCCTGGTTGTGTATGCTGTGTTCCTGGTAGTGTTGGCTGTGTTCCTGGTAGTGTTGGCTGTGTTCCTGGTAGTGTAGGCTGTGTTCCTGGTAGTGTTCTGTGTTCCTGGTTGTGTAGGCTGTGTTCCTGGTAGTGTTCTGTGTTCCTGGTAGTGTTGGCTGTGTTCCTGGTAGTGTAGGCTGTGTTCCTGGTAGTGTTCTGTGTTCCTTGTAGTGTATGCTGTGTTCCTGGTAGTGTTCTGTGTTCCTGGTAGTGTTGGCTGTGTTCCTGGTAGTGTTCTGTGTTCCTGGTAGTGTTGGCTGTGTTCCTGGTAGTGTAGGCCTTGTTCCTGGTAGTGTAGGCTGTGTTCCTGGTAGTGTTCTGTGTTCCTGTTAGTGTTGGCTGTGTTCCTGGTTGTGTAGGCTGTGTTCCTGGTAGTGTATGCTGTGTTCCTGGTTGTGTAGGCTGTGTTCCTGGTAGTGTTGGCTGTGTTCCTGGTAGTGTTCTGTGTTCCTGGTAGTGTTCTGTGTTCCTGGTAGTGGTCTGTGTTCCTGGTAGTGTATGCTGTGTTCCTGGTAGTGTATGCTGTGTTCCTGGTAGTGTTGGCTGTGTTCCTGGTAGTGTTGGCTGTGTTCCTGGTAGTGTTGGCTGTGTTCCTGGTAGTGTTCTGTGTTCCTGGTGGTGTTGGCTGTGTTCCTGGTAGTGTATGCTGTGTTCCTGGTAGTGTTGGCTGTGTTCCTGTTAGTGTTCTGTGTTCCTGGTAGTGTTGGCTGTGTTCCTGGTAGTGTAGGCTGTGTTCCTGGTAGTGTTCTGTGTTCCTGTTAGTGTTATGTGTTTCTGGTAGTGTTGGCTGTGTTCCTGGTAGTGTATGCTGTGTTCCTGGTAGTGTTGGCTGTGTTCCTGGTAGTGTATGCTGTGTTCCTGGTAGTGTTGGCTGTGTTCCTGGTAGTGTTCTGTGTTCCTGGTAGTGTTCTGTGTTCCTGGTAGTGTTGGCTGTGTTCCTGGTAGTGTTCTGTGTTCCTGGTAGTGTATGCTGTGTTCCTGGTAGTGTATGCTGTGTTCCTGGTAGTGTTGGCTGTGTTCCTGGTAGTGTTAGCTGTGTTCCTGGTAGTGTTGGCTGTGTTCCTGGTAGTGTTCTGTGTTCCTGTTAGTGTTCTGTGTTTCTGGTTGTGTTCTGTGTTCCTGGTAGTGTTGGCTGTGTTCCTGGTAGTGTATGCTGTGTTCCTGGTAGTGTATGCTGCGTTCCTGGTAGTGTTGGCTGTGTTCCTGGTAGTGTATGCTGTGTTCCTGGTAGTGTATGCTGTGTTCCTGGTAGTGTATGCTGCGTTCCTGGTAGTGTATGCTGCGTTCCTGGTAGTGTATGCTGCGTTCCTGGTAGTGTATGCTGTGTTCCTGGTAGTGTATGCTGTGTTCCTGGTAGTGTATGCTGTGTTCCTGGTAGTGTATGCTGTGTTCCTGGTAGTGTTGGCTGTGTTCCTGGTAGTGTTCTGTGTTCCTGGTAGTGTTGGCTGTGTTCCTGGTAATGTTGGCTGTGTTCCTGGTAGTGTATGCTGTGTTCCTGGTAGTGTATGCTGTGTTCCTGGTAGTGTTGGCTGTGTTCCTGGTAGTGTATGCTGTGTTCCTGGTAGTGTATGCTGTGTTCCTGGTAGTGTATGCTGCGTTCCTGGTAGTGTATGCTGCGTTCCTGGTAGTGTATGCTGCGTTCCTGGTAGTGTATGCTGCGTTCCTGGTAGTGTATGCTGCGTTCCTGGTAGTGTATGCTGTGTTCCTGGTAGTGTGCTGTGTTCCTGGTAGTGTATGCTGTGTTCCTGGTAGTGTAGGCCTTGTTCCTGGTAGTGTAGGCTGTGTTCCTGGTAGTGTAGGCCTTGTTCCTGGTAGTGTAGGCTGTGTTCCTGGTAGTGTAGGCTGTGTTCCTGGTAGTGTAGGCTGTGTTCCTGGTAGTGTTCTGTGTTCCTTGTAGTGTATGCTGTGTTCCTGGTAGTGTATGCTGTGTTCCTTGTAGTGTTGGCTGTGTTCCTGTTAGTGTTCTGTGTTCCTGGTAGTGTATGCTGCGTTCCTGGTAGTGTATGCTGTGTTCCTGGTAGTGTTCTGTGTTCCTGTTAGTGTTCTGTGTTTCTGGTTGTGTTCTGTGTTCCTGGTAGTGTTGGCTGTGTTCCTGGTAGTGTATGCTGTGTTCCTGGTAGTGTATGCTGCGTTCCTGGTAGTGTATGCTGCGTTCCTGGTAGTGTATGCTGCGTTCCTGGTAGTGTATGCTGCGTTCCTGGTAGTGTATGCTGCGTTCCTGGTAGTGTTGGCTGTGTTCCTGGTAATGTTGGCTGTGTTCCTGGTAGTGTATGCTGTGTTCCTGGTAGTGTATGCTGTGTTCCTGGTAGTGTATGCTGTGTTCCTGGTAGTGTATGCTGTGTTCCTGGTAGTGTATGCTGTGTTCCTGGTAGTGTTGGCTGTGTTCCTGGTAGTGTTCTGTGTTCGTGGTAGTGTTCTGTGTTCGTGGTAGTGTTCTGTGTTCATGGTAGTGTTCTGTGTTCATGGTAGTGTTCTGTGTTCATGGTAGTGTTCTGTGTTCATGGTAGTGTTCTGTGTTCATGGTAGTGTTCTGTGTTCATGGTAGTGTTCTGTGTTCATGGTTATATAGGCTGTGTTCCTGGTAGTGTTGGCTGTGTTCCTGGTAATGTTGGCTGTGTTCCTGGTAATGTTGGCTGTGTTCCTGGTAATGTTGGCTGTGTTCCTGGTAATGTTGGCTGTGTTCCTGGTAATGTTGGCTGTGTTCCTGGTAATGTTGGCTGTGTTCCTGGTAGTGTCTGTTGCCTGTAGGCTGTGTTCCTGGTTGTATAGGCTGTGTTCCTGGTTATTTAGGCTGTGTTCCTGGTTATTTAGGCTGTGTTCCTGGTTATATAGGCTGTGTTCCTGGTTATATAGGCTGTGTTCCTGGTTATATAGGCTGTGTTCATGGTTATATAGGCTGTGTTCCTGGTTATATAGGCTGTGTTCCTGGTTGTGTTGACTGTGTTCATGGTCGTGTTGACTGTGTTCATGGTCGTGTTGACTGTGTTCATGGTCGTGTTGACTGTGTTCATGGTCGTGTTGACTGTGTTCATGGTTATATAGGCTGTGTTCCTGGTTATATAGGCTGTGTTCATGGTTATATAGGCTGTGCTCATGGTTGTGTTGACTGTGTTGATGGTTATATAGGCTGTGTTCATGGTAGTGTTGGCTGTGTTCACTGTGTTGCCTGTGTTGGCTGTGGTTACCTGTGTTGGCTGTGGTTGTCTCTGTGTTGTATAGGCTGTGTTCCTGGTTATATAGGCTGTGTTTCTGGTTATATAGGCTGTGTTCATGGTCATATAGGCTGTGTTCCTGGTTATATAGGCTGTGTTCCTGGTTATATAGGCTGTGTTCATGGTTATATAGGCTGTGCTCATGGTTGTGTTGGCTGTGTTCCTGGTTATATAGGCTGTGTTCATGGTTATATAGGCTGTGTTTCTGGTTATATAGGCTGTGTTTCTGGTTATATAGGCTGTGTTCATGGTCGTGTTGACTGTGTTCATGGTCGTGTTGGCTGTGTTCATGGTTATATAGGCTGTGTTCCTGGTCGTGTTGGCTGTGTTCATGGTTATATAGGCTGTGTTTCTGGTTATATAGGCTGTGTTCCTGGTTATATAGGCTGTGTTTCTGGTTATATAGGCTGTGTCCTGGAGAGCCAGTTGCTGAATCAGTTCTGTGCTCTACAGTAGAGGTAACCAGTATAGCAGAGTATTTTATAGTATTAAACTGTATTAAATGTGCTTTCACATTCAAAGCTTGTTTGATTTTTGCCACCAGAGTGAAAAGATAGGGGCCGAATTGTTGATGATGGAGAAACAATGAGAGGTCAAAGTGTTAGGGATTCATATGTTAGGATCTATATGTTAGGATCCATATTTTAAGGATCCATATTTTAAGGATCCATATGTTAAGATTCATATGTTAGGGATTCATATGTTCAGGATCCATATGTTCAGGATCCATATGTTAAGGATCCATATGCTAGGATCCATATGTTCAGGATCCATATGTTAGGGATTCATATGTTAAGGATTCATGTTAAGATCCATATGTTCATGATTCATATGTTAGGATCCATATGTTCATGATTCATATGTTAGGATCCATATGTTAGGATTCCAGGTGGAGATTTTGGATGATGACAGAAGAAGGGAATGCTTTCTAAAGATGCTTCATAAAAATGTTATATAAATAATGATACTGTTCATTTGATTTAGTTTAGCTTTAAATGCATATATACATCAATAAAGAATTAGGATTTTATTGGACCCAAAATACCCTTATTGGTTAAACTGCCATAAACCAGTAGGACAAGACAGCTTCATCCTGACATGTGCTTGTCTGGACAGTGTGAAGAATTCCAGCTACACACTCCCTTCCTACCACCCCTACAACAGCTACGAACTCCCAGACAAGAGCAGAGCGAGCGAGCGGGCTGGACTGTGTGGCCTCTCTAACCTGGGAAACACCTGCTTCATGAACTCTGCTGTCCAGGTACACACCTCTACACACACACCTGTCCAGGTGCACACCTCTACACACACACCTGTCCAGGTGCACACCTCTACACACACACCTGTCCAGGTGCACACCTCTACACACACACCTGTCCAGGTACACACCTCTACACACACACCTGTCCAGGTACACACCTCTACACACACACCTGTCCAGGTGCACACCTCTACACACACACCTGTCCAGGTACACACCTCTACACACACACACCTGTCCAGGTGCACACCTCTACACACGCACCTGTCCAGGTACACACCTCTACACACGCACCTGTCCAGGTACACACCTCTACACACACACCTGTCCAGGTGCACACCTCTACACACACACCTGTCCAGGTGCACACCTCTACACACACACCTGTCCCAGAGTACAGCACCTCTACAACACACCCTGTCCAGGTGCAACACCTCTAACACAAGCACCTGTCGCACGTATACACCTCTACAACACACCTGTCCAGGTGGCAACCTCTACACACACACCTGTCCAGGTGCACACCTCATACACACACACCTCGTCCAGGTACACACCTCTACACACACACCCTGTCAGGTGCAGCACCTCTACACACAGACACACGCTGTCCAGGTACACACCTCTTCACACACACACTGTCCAGGTGCACACCTCTACACACACACCTGTCCAGGTACACACCTCTACACACACACCTGTCCAGGTACACACCTCTACACACACACCTGTCCAGGTGCACACCTCTACACACACACACCTGTCCAGGTACACACCTCTACACACACACCTGTCCAGGTACACACCTCTACACACGCACCTGTCCAGGTACACACCTCTACACACGCACCTGTCCAGGTGCACACCTCTACACACATGCAACACCTGTCCAGGTGGCAGCACCTTACACACACACACATCACCCATGTCCGGTACACACACCTTACAACACACACGGTGTCCAGGTACAACACTCTACACACACACCTTGTCAGGTTGCACACCTTCTACACAGGCGTACGCCCTGTCCAGGTACCACCTCTACACACACACTCTGTACGCCCTGTCCAGGTACACACCTCTACACACACACACACTGATAAAGGTACACACACACTGATAAAGGTACACACACACCTGTCCAGGTACACACCTCTACACACACACGCTGTCACAAGGTGCACACTCTACACACACACCTGTGCTCATGCACACCTCTATCACACACACACACACTGATAAAGGTACACACACACTGATAAAGGTACACACACACTGATAAAGGTACACACACACTGATAAAGGTACACACACACTGATAAAGGTACACACACACTGATAAAGGTACACACACACTGATAAAGGTACACACACACCTGTCCAGGTACACACTTGTTCCTCCCAACACCAGTCTTATTTTGAAACAAGCATGTCCTCCCAGCCTGTAGTTGAGCTTCTTCCTCTCCCCCGGCTGCAGTGTTTGAGCAACGTGCCACCGCTGACAGAGTACTTCCTGAAGAACAAGTACAGTGAAGAGCTGAATGAGGACAACCCTCTGGGCATGAAGGGGGAGATCGCCAAGGTGTACGCAGACCTGATCAGGCAGATGTGGGCCGGCCGATACAGCTACGTCACCCCCAGACCTTTTAAGGTGATCACCCTGTCTGAGCTTATGAATGTATGTCTGTGGATCTGTTGTCAAGCCACATAGAGACACAGGACTGAGACCCAGGGTGGAGACAGAGAGACACAGGACTGAGACCCAGGGTGGAGACAGAGAGACACAGGACTGAGACCCAGGGTGGAGACAGAGAGACAGGACTGAGACCCAGGGTGGAGACAGAGAGACAGGACTGAGACAGGACGGAGACAGAGAGACAGGACTGAGACCCAGGGTGGAGACAGAGACACAGGACTGAGACCCAGGGTGGAGACAGAGAGACACAGGACTGAGACAGGACGGAGACAGGACGGAGACAGGGCGGAGACAGAGACACAGGACCGAGACAGGGCGGAGACAGAGAGACACAGGACTGAGACAGGACGGAGACAGAGAGACAGAGAGACACAGGACTGAGACAGGACGGAGACAAAGGGTGGAGACACAGGGCGGAGACAGAGAGACAAAGAGACACAGGGCGGAGACAGAGAGACACAGGGCTGAGACAGAGGACTGAGACAGGACGGAGACAGAGAGACACAGGGTGAAGACAGAGAGACACAGGACTGAGACAGGGTGGAGACAGAGAGACACAGGGCTGAGACAGGGCGGAGACAGAGAGACACAGGGTGGAGATAGAGAGACACAGGGTGAAGACAGGGCTGAGACAGGACGGAGACAAAGGGTGGAGACAGAGAGACAAAGAGACACAGGGCGGAGACAGAGAGACACAGGGCTGAGACACAGGACTGAGACACGGCGGAGACAGAGAGACACAGGGTGGAGACACAGGGTGAAGACAGGGCTGAGACATAACTAAAGACAAAGATGACTCAATCTGAATGAAAAACACTTATGGTTTATTAATAAAAACATACTTCATTCAACAGTGAAATATTTTGATTAGTGAACTAGTCACGGCCGTGCGACTTGTACTCACAAATGGAAGCAGGAAACTGCTTAAAGGGCTGGTTCACAACCTTGCTGTGAGTGTCTTGGGTCCCTGTCACTGGGAGGACAAGACAGTCCCAGTGTCTCTGGGGCAACATAGTGTGCACACATCTGTATGTGTGTGTGCATGTTTATATATCCGATTTTGTGGTGTGTGTGAACGCGTGTGTTTGGGTTTGCGTGTGTGTGTGTGTGTGTGTGTCTGTGTGTGTGCGTGTGTGTGTGTGTGAACGCGTGTGTTTGGGTTTGCGTGTGTGTGTGTGTGTGCGTGCGTGTGCGTGCGTGCGTGTGTGTGTGTGTGTGTCTGTGTGTGTCTGTGTGTGTGTGTGTGTGTGTGTGTGTGTGTGTGTGTGTGTGTGTCAGACCCAGGTGGGTCGCTTCGCCCCCCAGTTCTCTGGTTACCAGCAGCAGGACTCCCATGAGCTCCTGGCCTTTCTATTGGACGGTCTCCATGAGGATCTGAACCGTATCCGAAGAAAGCCCTACATCCTGCTGAAGGACGCAGACGGACGTCCTGACAAGGTGACGACCTCCACCTGACTCCACCTAACCTCCACCTAACCCCCCTGACTCCACCTAACCCCCACCTAACCTCCACCTAACCTCCACCTAACCTCCACCTAACCTCCACCTCCACCTAACCTCCACCTAACCTCCACCTAACCTCCACCTCCACTTAACCTCCACCTAACCTCCACCTAACCTCCACCTAACCTCCACCTCCACCTAACCTCCACCTAACCTCCACCTAACCCCCACCTAACCTCCACCTAACCTCCACCTAACCTCCACCTGACTCCACCTAACCCCCACCTAACCTCCACCTAACCTCCACCTAACCTCCATCTAACCCCCCTGACTCCACCACCTAACCTCCACCTAACCTCCACCTAACCCTCCTGACTCCACCACCTAACCTCCACCTGACTCCACCTAACCTCCACCTAACCTCTACCTAACCTCCACCTGACTCCACCTAACCCCCACCTAACCTCCACCTGACTCCACCTAACCCCCACCTAACCTCCACCTAACCTCCACCTAACCTCCACCTAACCCCCCTGACTCCACCTAACCCCCCTGACTCCATCTAACCCCCCTGACTCCATCTAACCCTCCTGACTCCATCTAACCCCCCTGACTCCATCTATCTCTCTATCCACCTTTCTCTCTCTACCTCTCTCTACCTCTCTCTCTGCCTCTCTATCCACCTCTCTCTTTCTCTGCCTCTCTATCCACCTCTCTCTCTACCTCTCTCTACCTCTCTCTACATCTCTCCCTCTGCCTCTCATTTCAGTGTCAATTCAGTGTACACCATTGTTTTAGAGGGGTGGTCCACCCACTCAAAATGTTCTCCCATCCCCCTAACAGAATGACAATATATATGATTAGGCTAGGTATTGAAAAAATACGATGGTTTGCACATGTTGCCATTGTTACACCTGATGGCTTGTTGATGAGCACACTAGATCCACAGAGTTTCACTCCCCAGGTGGTTGCTGAGGAGGCCTGGGAGAACCATATCAAGAGGAACGACTCCATCATCGTGGACATCTTCCACGGGCTCTTTAAGTCTACGCTGGTCTGTCCTGTCTGCTCCAAGGTGTCCGTCACCTTCGACCCCTTCTGCTACCTGACTCTGCCGCTGCCCATGAAGAAGGAACGGACGCTGGAGGTCTTCCTGGTCAGACTTGACCCCATGACCAAACCCACACAGGTACCACACACCCCTGATAACCCCATGACCAAACCCACACAGGTACCACACACCCCTGATAACCCCACCTGGTCAGACTTCACCCCATTACCAAGCCTAAACATGGGTTTGTGTGTTTACTTGCTGACTGTGTGTGTGTGTTTCAGTATAAGATTACAGTGCCCAAGGTTGGTTACATATCTGACCTGTGCATGTCGCTGTGCAGCCTGTCTGGAGTTCCATCTGACAAGGTAACATTTCAAACCTTCAGCTCCTCCATGACATCTGTGGATAGTATGAATTAAAGTCTGGATAGAAATATGGTGTTAATCTAGAAATGCTTTGTTATTATGAGATGAGGAGCATGATGTTAATGATATTAGACGAATGGTGTTAATCTAAGATTAGAAGTGTGCTGTTAATCTGATATTAGAAGTGTGTTGTTAATCTAAGATTAGAAGTGTGGTGTTAATCTGAGATTCGAAGTGTGGTGTTAATCTGAGATTAGAAGTGTGTTGTTAATCTGAGATTAGAAGTGTGGTGTTAATATGAGATTAGAAGTGTGGTGTTAATCTAAGATTAGAAGTGTGGTGTTAATCTGAGATTAGAAGTGTGGTGTTAATCTGAGATTAGAAGTGTGGTGTTAATCTGAGATTAGAAGTGTGGTGTTAATCTGAGATTAAAAGTGTGTTGTTAATCTGAGATTAGAAGTGTGGTGTTAGTCTGAGATTAGAAGTGTGGTGTTAATCTGAGATTAGAAGTGTGGTGTTAATCTAAGATTAGAAGTGTGGTGTTAATCTGAAGTTACTGTCTGGACTCAGATGATTGTGACGGACATCTACAACCATCGCTTCCATCGCATCTTTGCCACCAGTGAGAACCTCAGCAGCATCATGGAGAGAGATGACATCTACGTGTGAGTGGAGCTCTCACACACACACACACACACGCACACACACACACACACACATGCCACAAAGCAGGATGAGAGGGTTATAGACTGCAGGATGAGAGGGTTACAGAATAATGAGCAGCCACTTTCCTGAGAAGATTTGAAGTGAGTTTGAGTCGGGCGGAGGACGTGGACCATGTGGTGATTCCGGTGCACCTGAGAGAGAAGAACAAGCAGTTGAGCTACAGCCACACCAGCACACCTCTGTTTGGACTGCCCTTCCTGATCTCTGTCCCACGCTGTCTCCGAGAGGACCAGCTGTACAACATGCTGCTGCTACGCCTGGGGTACGCACCCTCACACACCCTCACACAGAACACACTCCCTCACACAGCACACACACCCTCACAAACACCCTCACACAGCACACACACACTCACACAGCACACACACCCTCACACAACAAACACAGCCTCACACAGCACACACACACACACAGCCTCACACAGCAAACACACCCTCACAAACACCCTCACACAGAACACACTCCCTCACACAGCACACGCACCCTCACACACACCCTCACACAGAACACACACCCTCACACAGAACACACTCCCTCACACACCCTCACACAGAACACACTCTCTCACACAGCACACACACCCTCACACAACAAACACAGCCTCACACAGCACACGCACCCTCACACAGCACACACACCCTCACACACACCCTCACACAGCACACACACACTCACACAGCACACACACCCCCACACAACAAACACAGCCTCACACAGCACACACACACACACACCCTCACACAGCACACACACCCTCACACAGCACACACACCCTCACACAGCACACACACCCTCACACACACACCCTCACACAGCACACACACACTCACACAGCACACACACCCTCACACAACAAACACAGCCTCACACAGCACACACACCCTCACACAGCACACAAGCACACAATCAGGCTCATACAAAGACACATTTGCACACACATATGTAGACTTGTGTATAGGCAGGATGCTACCAGTGGTTCATCACGTGTGTGCTGTCATGGTAACGCTCCTGTGTTCAGGCGGTTCCTGCGTTCAGTCGCTCCTGAAGATGAAGTGGATCAGGTTGTCAACGGCAACACCACCAATGGGCTCCTGGAGGAGGGCTCCCCTAGTGAGTCACACACACACACACACACACACTCACGCACACACATTCACACACACACACTCTCTCACACACACTCTCTCACACACACACACACACACACACACATTGACACAGTCACACACAAACACACAGTGATACACACACATTGACACAGTCACACACATAAATACTCACACAGTCACACACATTGACACAATCACATACACTGACACAGTCACACGCATACACACACATTGACACAGTCACACACATACATACTCACACAGTCACACACATACATACACACACTGACACAGTCACACACATTGACACAGTCACACACACTGACACAGTCACACACACTGACACAGTCACACACACTGACACAGTCACACACACTGACACAGTCACACACACTGACATGTATCTGTGCTCCATCTACTGCAGGCGAGATGGAGACCGATGAGCAGGATGACGAGTCCAGCCAGGACCTGCCCTCTGAGAACGACAATAGCCAATCAGAGGACTCAGTGGGCGGGGACAATGACCTGGAGAATGGGATTGGTTCTGAGAGCAAAGGGCAGCACACGGTGCAGAAGATGCGTCTCTTTACATTCCAGTTCAACAACATGGGGAAGACCCAGCTCAGTTCCCTGCAGGACGAACCCAGGCAGATCCGCTTCGACGAGGGCAACCTCCGGCTGAGTGGTGCGAAACACACTACCTCACACTACCTCACACTACCTTACTACCCTCACACTACCTTACTACCCTCACACTACCTTACACTACCTCACACTACTTAACTCCCCCCTCACACTACCTCACTAATGCCTCACACTACATTACTTTCACAAGCCTCACTTTCACTACCTCAAGGACTCTCAGGACCTACCTCAAATCCCACACACTACCTCTCACACACCACTCAACACACAGTACCACATTCACGCTACCCCTCGCATACTATCTTAATACAGCATGTTGATGTTCATACACTGTTGTAAAGTTTTAACAGAAGTCCCTTCCTACCGCACGTGTTGTATTTTGCAGACCGCTCCTACCTCTCTCTCGACTGGGAACCTGAGGTCAAGAAGAGACACTTTGATGAGAGTGTTGCTGATGTAAGGCCTTTGACGTTTTGGAAACACAACCTATACTTTATACTATACTTTATAACTCCCACAATCCAAACTATCGACATGTTTTAAGACAGTCACTTCAGACCGGTCAACACTTAGGGCCTCTTAATCATCAACCCAGTCTAATCAATTCCAGGACGCTAGTTAGGCTTGGCAGATTCCCTAAGCCAATCAAAAACGAGTTTGGTTTTACTGTCACGTTGTGTCATGATCCATGATCCAAACAGGACTTTGAGAAGCACGAGAGCATGGAATACAAGCCTCAGAAGAAGGCCTTCTTCAAGCTCAGAGACTGCATCGAGTTGTTCACTACCACAGAGAAGCTGGGAGCCGAAGACCCCTGGTGAGACAGGCTGCACCCTGGCTGCACTGGCTACACACTGCACTGGCTACACACTGCACTGGCTACACACTGGCTACACACTTCACTGGCTACACACTGCACTGGCTACACACTGCACTGGCTACACACTGGCTACACACTGCACTGGCTACACACTGCACTGGCTACACACTGGCTACACACTTCACTGGCTACACACTTCACTGGCTACACACTTCACTGGCTACACACTTCACTGGCTACACACTTCACTGGCTACACACTGGCTACACACTTCACTGGCTACACACTTCACTGGCTACACACTGCACTGGCTACACACTGCACTGGCTACACACTGCACTGGCTACTCACTGCACTGGCTACTCGCTGCACTGGCTACACACTGCACTGGCTACTCGCTGCACTGGCTACACACTGCACTGGCTACACACTGCACTGGCTACACACTGGGTGCATACTGCGCTGGCTACACACTGCACTGGCTACACACTGGCTACACACTGCACTGGCTACACACTGGCTACACACTGCACTGGCTACACACTGGCTACACACTGCACTGGCTACACACTACACTGGCTACACACTGGCTACATACTGCCCTTTTACTCACACTGCTGCTGGATCAGGTGCTCATTCTGTGTGTGTGTGTGTGTGTGTGTGTGTGTGTGTGTGTGTGTGTGTGTGCACCAGGTACTGCCCCAGCTGTAAGCAGCATCAGCAGGCTAGTAAGAAGCTGGACTTGTGGGCTCTACCCCCTGTGCTGGTGGTTCATCTGAAGCGGTTCTCATACAGCCGCTACATGAGGGACAAGCTGGATGCCCTAGTGGAGTTCCCTCTCAGGTACACACACCCCCTTAGGTACACCCTCTCTCAGGTACACCCTCTCTCAGGTACACTCTCCCTCAGGTACACCCTCTCTCAGGTACACCCTCTCTCAGGTACACCCTCTCTCAGGTACACACTCCCCCTCAGGTACACCCTCTCTCAGGTACACCCTCTCTCAGGTACACCCTCTCTCAGGTACACTCTCCCTCAGTTACACCCTCTCTCAGGTACACTCTCCCTCAGTTACACCCTCTCTCAGGTACACCCTCTCTCAGGTACACACACCCCCTTAGGTACACTCTCCCTCAGGTACACCCTCTCTCAGGTACACCCTCTCTCAGGTACACACACCCCCTTAGGTACACCCTCTCTCAGGTACACCCTCTCAGGTACACCCTCTCAGGTACACCCTCCCTCAGGTACATCCTCTCAGGTACACCCTCTCTCAGGTACACCCTCTCTCAGGTACACCCTCTCAGGTACACCCTCTCAGGTACACCCTCCCCCTCAGGTACACCCTCCCCCTCAGGTACACCCTCCCCCTCAGGTACACCCTCCCTCAGGTACACACACCCTCCCCTTCAGCTACACCCTCCCGCAGGTGTACACACCCCCTCAGGTACACACACACACCCTCCTCAGGTGTACACACCCGAATCATTATGTTGTCCGTTACAAGTAAAACAGAATGCACGAGATATGTACAAACATAATGAAAGAAAGCTGTTAACAGAGACCTGGACATGTCAGAGTTCCTCATCAACCCCAACACCGGGCCCTGCCTCTACGATCTCATTGCTGTCTCCAACCATTACGGAGGGATGGGAGGAGGCCACTGTAAGTCCAGAACACACGCCACAACAACCACAACCACCCACAAACACCACACACACACACACGCCACAAACACCAGACACACACGCATGCCACACAGACATACACACATGCCATACACCACACAAACACACACATGCCACACATGCCACACAGACACACACACATCCACACACACACATGCTACATGTACAACACATCATACACACATGCTACACATCACACACACATGCCACCCATCCCACACACACACACACACACACACACTCAGCACCCATTCACACACAGGCCACACACAACACTCAAGCCACACACTCCACACACAGCGAGTGTAATGCCTGATGTATCCTGCCTCTCAGATACTGCCTACGCCAAGAACAAGGAAGATGACAAGTGGTTCAACTTTGATGACAGCAGTGTGTCACCTGCCAAGGAGGACCAGATAGTGGTGAGGATGAACTCATACTCTTATTAGGATAGGTATACTACCATATTATAGGATTATTGAGCACTTGGTTAGATGCAGTACTACTGACTATTTAATAGAAGCCCTAACACTTTTAGCCATGCACATATGAACAGACTGAGGTTGTTTTGCTGTCACAAACTTGTGAATGATGTGTGTCCACAGTCCAAAGCAGCATATGTGCTGTTTTACCAGCGGAAGGACACTGTGAAAGGAACAGGCTACTTTGAACTGGACCGTGAGGAGGAGGAGGAGGAGGAGGAGGAAGGGGAGAGGGAGGAAGAGGAGAGGGAGGAAGAGGAGCGAGAGGAAGAGGAGGAGGAGGAAGAGGAGGAGAGGAGTGCATCTGCTCAGGGAGCCACAGCTGCCAGTGATGAGGATGATGTGAATGACAACAAGGAGGAAGAGGAGGAGGAGGAGGAGGAGGAAGAGGAGGAGCCTAGTTTTGATGTCACTATGAAATCTAACTGAGACCCGTCCAGACAGCAATGTGAAGCTCCAGGGTCAGGCTGTGGCTTGCCTGACATGTTGGCCCAAGAGGTCACCACGGGGTCAGATAATGCTCCAGCCAATCAGGACAGAGCGGGTTAGGGTCACTGTGTCTCCAATGCCATCTTAGATGAGTGGGACTTCCTGGAATAGTGTAAGCCTGAGCCCAGTCATCAGTTCCGGTCACCAGGAGCTACCACAGTTCATCGTGCTTATCATCAGGATGATTTCATTTTCATGATAATTTCATAATGAATTACTTCATGTATGTCATTTGAAAGAACACTGAATAATAATAATTATTATTATGGTTTTCATAACACAGAGCCTTGTTTCTAAACATGTTGTACTTTGTTTTCTATCACCCCCACATCTCTCTTTCTCAGTGCTACACATCCCCTCTCTTTCTCAGTGCTACACATCTCTCTTTCTCAGTGCTACACATCTCTCTCTTTCTCAGTGCTACACATCTCTCTTTCTCAGTGCTACACCTCTCTTTCTCAGTGCTATACATCTCTCTTTCTCAGTGCTACACATCTCTCTTTCTCAGTGCTACACATCCCCTCTGTTTCTCAGTGCTACACATCTCTCTGTTTCTCAGTGCTACACATCCCCTCTGTTTCTCAGTGCTACACATCCCTCTGTTTCTCAGTGCTACACATCCCTCTGTTTCTCAGTGCAACACATGCCTCTGTTTCTCAGTGCTACACATCCCTCTGTTTCTCAGTGCTACACATTTCTCTGTTTCTCAGTGCTACACATCTGTTTCTCAGTGCTACACATCCCTCTGTTTCTCAGTGCTACACATCTGTTTCTCAGTGCTACACATCCCTCTGTTTCTCAGTGCTACACATCTCTCTGTTTCTCAGTGCTACACATCTGTTTCTCAGTGCTACACATCCCTCTGTTTCTCAGTGCTACACATGCTATGTTAGAGTTAGACTTGTGTTGAGGTTGTGAAAGCTCGTCTGGTACTGCTGTAGCACACAGCACACTGCGTCCAACACTCTGACCTCTTATGTGAACAGCCACTGCTGCTGGCACTGCTTGAATTGTGCATTTTAGACACATAACAAATATACGAATAACAAGCCTTATGTTGTTAAGGCCTTCTATGTTGAGGCCCTACAGCTGGTTGGTCTCTTGGGTTTGATAGCTTTAACATGGTTGCTCTCTGGCTGGCCATCTCTCCCTGTTGCTCTCTAGGTGGAACAGGCATTTCCTGTTATAGTGATGAGACACCAGGTCACTTCCTGTAACAGTGATGAGACACCAGGTCACTTCCTGTAACAGTGATGAGACACCAGGTCACTTCCTGTAACAGTGATGACACCAGATCTCCACCTTCAAGTCTAAGTGTCACTTAAGGCTGTGTGGTTTACATTATGCTTGTCTTTCAGCAGGGCCCTCACACGCACGCATGTGTGCATGTATTATGATACGCAACACACATGCTTTCTATCAAGGCCTATATATGTTCTAGCAACTCTTTTTTTCAAGCCATTCAAGCCTATTTTCTTGCTTTGGTTGAATGTGATGGGTAGTAGTGGCTACATGCATTTAATTTGGGCTGTAGGGGTCCTGTCATTTCCTGGGGGGTCCTGTCCTCCCTTGGGGGGTCCTGTCCTCCCTTGGGGGGTCCTGTCCTTCCCTGGGGGGGTCCTGTCCTTCCCTGGGGGGTCCGTTCCTGGGGGGGTCCTGTCCTCCCTGGGGGGGTCCTGTCCTTTCCTGGGGGGTCCTGTCCTCCCTGGGGGGGTCCTGTCCTCCCTAGGGGGGGTCCTCCCTCCCCTGGGGGGTCCTGTCCTTTCCTGGGGGGGTCCTGTATATGAGAATGTATACTTTGTGTACTCTTCCTGGAGGTGATCTGCTCTGCCCCATACACACGTTCTAACCATGGCTGCGTTCTTGGACAGGTCACCCACAGACCCATGCAGTCTTCTGTTGAGAGGGTTAAGACAGGCCCCCTGCTGTGACCCTAGACTGTGCCATGTGACCACTCGAGACAATCCAATACTGTATATAAGAGTTCACTCTGTGAGTGCACATTTGATAAAAACAAATATTTATTTATATGTAAGCATTTAATAATAATTAAAGCAACAATGTATTAGAGACCTTGATAAAGATGGAATAATGTCCATATGTGTTGGAATCGGTTTCTTCTATGATTCAGGACTTTGATCTTGTTAAGTGGATCCAGACTGCATGATGAGGTGGGTGTGCTGGATTTGGCTTCACTTGAGTTCACTTGGGTTTACATTTGAAATGTGCATGTGTATTTATACACAATCTTCAATAAAGTTGTGTAAAGCCTTGCTTGTCTCCTGGTCAGATGACTACACAGCAGGGTTGGGCAACCCTGGCCCTTGAGAGCCGCTGTCCTGAAGGTTTTCCATGTTTCCCTGCTCCAACACACCTGAGTCTAACGAGGGGTCGTCATCAGGCTTCAACAGAGCTTGATAACGACCCCTCGTTAGACTCAGGTGTACTACTGGTTAGAATCAGGCTTCTGGATTATATGGTCACGAGCACAAAGAAGTAAAACATATTAACCAAATTCTTTCGACTTTAAGATTTAATGGATTGTGGAACCGTTTAGAGGGAAAATGTTGTGCAATTCATTGTAGAATATCTATTTGGATGCTTTTTAACTATTAACCCTAACCCACACATTTAAAAATGTTTTAAACCAATCCAAAACTATATATTTCATATTTGTTTAACCTTTCGAATCCATTTCGTAACTTTAAAAAAACAACTTAAAATAATATTAATTCCAGTATGAAATGCGTTTTGCTAGTATTTGACTAGTATAAGGAACCCAGATCCTAGCGTAGCACAACTCTGTCTCTCTATCTCATTCTTGTTAACAACTATTGACTATTTCATGATAAAAAATGTACAACCTAACCTGTGCAATACCACTCCGTGCCAATAGATGGCGATATCCTGTGATGGTTACCAGGAAGTGAAACGACGTCATCATCATCCGTCGCCCAAACAAAACAAACGTATCAGACTGGAGCAATGCTGAAGCAGCGTAGCAGCGTAGACTGCCTACAAACTGTACTGTCTAGCGGTGCAAGGGAGTGGATATGGTCACCAGGGAGCTGGATGTTTCTGCAAACGGTTAAAAGTACGTGTCTTTATTCATTAGAGCAGCGATATAAATCGTATGATCACTGTTGAAGTCAGACAATTGTGTAAAATCGTATTTTTTGAATTAAATTGCTGACAGCAAACCAGCTACTATTAGCCTAGTAAGCTAGCTCCTGTCTTGAGTGACCGATACTGCCCTGTCACCTGCTCAACGCCACTATGTCATTAAAGCCAAGAGGAAGGCTCTGCTTGTTACGTAAGCATTGCCCAATATTTGGACGAGATTGTGTTTCCTTATGACCTGGAAGGTGATTTTGGTGAATTTGAACCACTGTGCCAATACGGACCGTAACTTGACTTACAACACCTAAATACAGGTAGACCTAGTTTTGGGTAGAAGCTTAGTTAATTAATGCATTGTAACTCAGCATGTTTAAGTAAATAAATTAAGCCCTTGGTACACGATCGAGGTAGAAGGTGCAGAATGAACTACTTCCTAATGCTTCTGTTGTTCTTAGCTCGGTAACTAAAGGCTGGTAAATACTTCTTTTGCCTGCAGGTTCGCTAACTGTGACAAGTTCGTCACTGGGTAGTTTTGAAGTTTGTATTTATTTCAGACCTTAACCACAGTGTGATCGCGCAACAAGCTGTTTAGATACTGCATCCTATCGTCTCCAGCGACTGTTAGCTCGCTGAGCATAATATTATAACCCTTGTAATGTCAAACCACAACTTGATTAAATTGTATATTAAAGTCTGTCATTCTGTGTGTTGGGTACAGGTCGGTGTTTGTGTAAAATACTTTTCTTTTTCTTCAGTCATCTTTGACATTAGGCTTGAGCAACTGCGGATGTAGTTGTGGACGATCTAGCCAGCTGTTCCGTCTGTGAATCCCCTCCCCCTGTTATGGCAGCCCTTTAAAGACATCCTCTTCCTCCCGTGCCCCTTGTGATGTCTCTGCCATGCTGTGGCTTCCTGTCGCAGTTCACCCATCACCACCTGGTTGCTTTTCTCCTAACCTTCTTTAGGTAACCTCCCTTCCTCCTCCTCTTTCACTTCCTCCTCCCTCCCTCCCTCCCTCCCTCCCTCCCTCCCACCTTCCTCCTCCCTCCCACCATCCTCCCCTCTTCCTCGTCCTCCCCTCTTCCTCGTCCTCCCTCTCCCTCCTCTGAAACTTGTGAGGGATAAATTGTTTTATAAAAGTTCCTCTTCTTCGTTGGGTGTTCTTCAGAGCTCCAGGATGCTTGTAGTTAAACTGATAAAGCTTTGTGTTTGGTAATCTCTCTCCAGCTATGTTCTGCTGCATGCATCCAGGAAGACCTTCAGTAATGTTAAGGTCAGCATCTCTGCCCAGTGGACTCCTTCACTGAGAAACGGCAGCTCTCCTGAATTTGCCCCAGGAGAGGTACGTACTACCCCCATAACTACCTCTAAATACCACCAATCATGCTAATCTGCTCCTAACTACAAAGTGTGTGTCAGACATGGGACGCCAACAAACTGTTTGCTGATGAGGAGGATGCGACTCTGTTCCTCGGTGCCTTGGACACCATCTTCCTGTTCTCCTATGCTGTGGTCAGTACACACACACACACACTCTCAAATGCTGTGGTCAGTACACACACACTCACACACGCACACACACACACACACTCTCATATGCTGTGGTCAGTACACACACACACACACACACCTCATATGTGTGTCCACTAGTACACACACACCACACACACCCACACTTCTCATATGCTGTGGTCATACACCACACCACACCCACACACACACACAGCAGCACAGCACAGCACAACACAAACACAACACACCACCACACACACACACACACTCTCATATGCTGTGGTCAGTACACACACACACACACACACCACTCTCATATGCTGCTTGGTTCCAGGTACACACGCACCCAACACCACACACACTGCTCATATGCTGCTGTCAGTACCACACACACACACTCTCATATTCAAACACTCTCTCACACCACACACAACACACAACACAAAACACAACACAACACAACACACACACCACACACACAACACAACACCACACTCCTCAGATGCTTTGGTCATACACACACACACACACACACTCTCATTATGCTTGTGAGCTACACACACCACACACACACACACACTCATAAAAACACACACACACATTTACACACACCACACACACACCACTCTCAATAGCTGCTGGTCAGACACACACACAACCACACACACCCCACAACCACACACACAAACACACTCAGGTACACACACACACATCACACCACTCCATACACACACATACAAACAAACAAACACACACCCACACACATCCCACACACCTCTCATATGATCTGTGGGCAGTAACACACAACACACACACACACAACACACACACTCTCATATGCTGTGGTCAGTACACACACGCACACACACACACACTCTCATATGCTGTGGTCAGTACACACACACACTCTCATATATGCTGGCTGGTCAGCTACACAAGCACGCACAAGCACACACCCCACCCACTCTCATATGCTGTGGTCAGTTACCGCACACACACACACGACCCACACACACTCTCTATTGCTTGTTCAGTTACCACACCACCACACACACACACACTCCCATTATGCTGTGGTTCCACAGTACACACACCACACACCACACCACACACAAACACACAAAAAAAAAAAACACACACACACACACCCAACACACACACTCTCATATGCTGTGTCAAGTACACCACACACACACACATCACACCACACACTCTCAAATGCTGTGGGCACGTACACCACACCACACACACACACTCTCAAATGCCTGTAAGGTCAGGTACCACACCACACACAACACACACTCACATACACTCTTTCACACACACTTACACACAGCAACACCACACACACACCACACACTCTCATATTGCTGTGGTCAGTACCCAACACACACCCACACACACACTCTCATTCAAACCCACGCGTACACACACACACAAACAAAAAAACAAACACACACACACTCTCATATGCTGTGGTTAGTACACGACACCACACACACACGCTCAAAATGCTATTGGTCCATACACACCACACACAACACACACTCACACACACTTGACACACACCACTAGATACACCACCACAGCACACACACCACTTCTTCATATTGCTGTGCGCTCATACCACACACAACCACACACACACTCTCTCTTTTCTCTCACTCTCTCTTTCATAAACACACACACACCACCACCACACACACACTCTCAGATGCTGTGGTCAGTACACATACACACACACCACCACCACAACCCAAATGCTGTGCGGCACTCTACCACACACACCACACACCCACACAACACTCTATATAGCTGTGGTCAGTACACACCACCACACAACACACTCTTTCATTATCTGTGCGTCAGTACACCACACACACACACACACACTTCAAAATGCTAGTGTCAGTACACACACGCACACACACACACACTCTCATACACACATACACACACCTTCACATACACCACACACACAACACACCCACAACCTCTCAAAATGCTAGTGCTCAGTGACACAACGCACACACACACACACTCTCATATGCTGTGGTCCATTACCCACACACAACACAGACACACATACACACACACGTTAACATTCACACACGTTAACACACACATACGTTAACACACACACACACGACACTCTCAAATGCTGTGGTTCCCAGTACACACTCTCTCCCTACCCGGTGGTTTCCGGGTACACACTTGCAACACCCACACGTACATACACACACGTATTTTGCTCTTGTATGTACTTGAGCGTTGTGCTGCTGGAACTCTGTGTGTGTGTGTGTGTGTGTGTGGGCTGTAGATGATCGTGTGTGTGTGTGTGTGTTGTGTAGTGTGTTGTGTGTGTGTGTTGTGTGTGTGTGTCAGGGGCTGTACGTGAGCGGGGTCATTGGAGACAGACTCAACATGCGCTATGTGCTCTGCTGTGGACTATGTGGCTCTGCTGTGGTGGTAACAAACCCTCATCACTTTATTTGCACAAACGCTCATATACACATGCACACACATTCACAACATTACCCACACATGCACAACACATTCACCCGAGATACCACACATGCACCACACATTTCACAACAATATACCCACATGCCACACAACATTCCACCCACCTACAAACACATGCACACCACATTCCACACATACACACATAGCCACACACATTCACCACACATAACACACAGGAACACACACATTCACACATACACACATGCCACACACATGCACAGCATATGTAAATGCACCACACACATGCACCACATACACAACATGCACACACATTCACAATACACACATGCACACACATTCCAAGCACATTCCACACATATACACACATTCCACACATATACACATGCAAACACACACAAACAAACAAAAAAACAAAAAAAAAAAAAACACACATACACACATGCCACACACATACACACAATACACACACTCACACACGTGTACACACATGAACACATCTGTCTCTCACACACACGTGTACATGCACCTACACATACACCACATGCACACACATCATACACACACATACAGTATACACACAGTACACACAACACATAACACTACATAGTACACACAACACATAACACTACACAATACACACAACACATAACACTACACAGTACACACAACACATAACACATAACACACAGCACACACATTCACACATTACACACATGCCACACACATTCAACACATACACCCACCACCCATTTCACACATGCACACCATGCCACACACTCATTCTTTCACACATACACACATGCACCACACATATTCACCACATACCCACACACACAACACATTCACACATAACACACATCACACACATTCACCACATATACACATGCCACACACACACACCATACCCCACACATGCACACACATTCCTGCACATATACCCACATGCACACACATTCACAAATACACACCACACATTCAACACATACACACATGCACACCAACATACACACACATACCAACACATGCACACACACATTCACACACTCACCCTTATACACACACATTCACACATGCACACATGCACAACCATTCAATCACATACACACATTCACACACATTCACCACGATACACACATTGCACACACATTCGACACATTACACACATGCACCCCACACTCATTCACACATATACACATGCACGCACACATTCACACATACCCACACATTGGCACACACATTTCACACATTACACACATGAACACACATTCACACATACACACATGCACACCACACATTTACACATATACACATGCAACACACATTGCACACATACACACATGCACCACACATTCAACACATACCACACATGCACACACATTCACACCATATACACATGCACCCACACATCAACACATACACACATAGCACACACATTCACAACATAAACACATGCACACACATTCACACCATACACACATGCCACACACATTCGCGAGCATACCACCACATGCACACACATTCACACATACACACATGCACACACATTCACACATACACACATGCACACACATTCACACATACACACATGCACAGGCGTGTTCCTGACCCCATCTGTGTGTGTGTTGCAGGAGTGTGTATTCGGCACAGTGACAGAGTGGTTGGGTGTGTATAATGTCCCTCTCTACTGCTGCTTGTGGATCTTGAACGGCCTGTTGCAGTCCACAGTCTGGCCTTGTGTTGTGGCTGTGATGGCTAACTGGTTTGGCAAGTCTGGGTGAGTACTTCACACACACACACACACTTAAACACACACACTCACTCACTTTCACTCACACACTCACACTCTCACACACACTCACTTACTCACACTCACTCACACTCTCACACACACTCACTTACACACACACACACACACACACTCTCTCACACTCTCTCACACACACACACATACACACACTCACTTACACACACACACTGACTTACACAAAGTCAGACACATGCACTCACTTACACACACATACACACATTCAGAAACACACACTCGGACAGGTGAGTCCTGAGTGTTTTTCTCTGTGTTTCTTGGGTCTTCTAGGAGAGGGTGTGTGTTTGGGCTGTGGAGTGCCTGTGCCTCATTGGGAAACATCCTAGGAGCCTTCCTGGCCTCCAGCGTCCTGAAGTACGGATACGAGGTAAACACACACACACACACACACATACACACTCTCTCACACACACACACACACACACACACTCTCTCTCACACACACACACACACATACACACTCTCTCTTACACACACACAAACACACACACACTCTCTCACACACACAAACACACACATACACACTCTCTCTCACACACACACACACACATACACATACACACACACACACACACACACACACACTCACATACACTCTCTCTCTCTCACACACACACACACACACACATACACTCTCTCTCTCACACACACACACACACATACACACTCTCTCTGACACACACACACACACTCTCTCTCACACACACAAACACACACACACTCTCTCACACACACACACACACACGTACATTTACTGAAGTACGGATACGAGGTAAACACACACATATATACACACAACCAGACTTACACACCCTTCTTGATGTATAGATATAAGGTACACACACATTTTCTTACACATACAGAGCTGAATGATGTGCTAAAGATTGTCACTTTAAATGTTTGAACCTGTGTGCGCGTGCGTGTGCGTGTGCGCGTGCGTGCGCGTGCGTGTGTGTGCGTGTGTGTGCGCGTGTGTGTGTGTGTGTGTGTGTGTGTGTGTGTGTGTGTGTGTGTAGTATGCCTTCCTCCTCACCTCCATTGTTCAGTTTGCTGGAGGAGTGGTGGTGTTCTTTGGTCTGCTCGTATCACCTAAGGAAGCAGGTGAGAATCAGGGTCCAAAATCACTGCCTCTCTCTCTGGCTCAATGTGTCTCACTCTCAATGTGACTCACTCCCTCTGTCTCACCCTCTCTGACTCACTCTCTATACGTCACACTCTCTCTGTCTCACTCTGTCTTCCTCCCTCTCTATACATCTCTAACCCTGTTTTGAAGGAAGCAGAAACGAGATAATCCATGTGAGTCAGGATAGGAGGACTGTAATCATTCTTCTTGATACTTGTGAAGGTAGTTCTGCAGCACAGGTAAACAGCTAGTGGAGATACTGCTTGACAGGTACAGACCAGTCTGCTGCAGTACAGACAGTACAGACCACTCTGCTACAGTACAGACCACTCTGGTGCAGTACAGACAGTACAGACCACTCTGGTGCAGTACAGACAGCACAGACCACTCTGCTGCAGTACAGACAGTACAGACCACTCTGCTACAGTACAGAAGTATAGACCACTCTGCTACAGTACAGACCACTTTGCAGTAGTACAGACAGTACAGACCACTCTGCTGTAGGGGAATGGGATTTCTCACTAATTCACTCAAACCTTGCGTGTTATGTGTTTGTGTGTGCGTGCATGTGTGTTTGTGTGTGCATGCGTGTGCTTGTTTGCGTGAGCAGGTCTGAGTGTGGAGAGTGAGACTGGTCTGAGCACTGTGGAAACAGACTCAGACAGTCATCGTCCTCTGATGAGTGATGAAGAGGAGGAAGAGGAGGAGAGGTGTGATGGAGGGTACGTCTCTATCCAACAACAGGAAGAGGAGGAGCCAAAGGAACCACAGCAGCCTATCGGCTTCTGTCAGGCCTTCTGTCTGCCAGGAGTACTTCCTGTAAGTTTGCATGGATGACTTTCTCTCTGTCAGTCTCTTTCTCTCATCATCTGCGTCTACATCTCTCACCCTCTAAGTCTCCATCTCTCTCCCTCTGAGTCTCCATCTCTCTCCCTCTGAGTCTCCATCTCTCACCCTCTGTGTCTCCATCTCTCACCCTCTGAGTCTCCATCTCTCACCCTCTGCGTCTCCATCTCTCCCTCCCCTGCAGTCAGTCTCCATCTCTCTCTCTCACCCTCTGCGTCTCCATCTCTCTCCCCTGCAGTCAGTCTCCATCTCTCTCCCCTGCAGTCAGTCTCCATCTCTCTCACCTGCAGTCAGTCTCCATCTCTCTCCCCTGCAATCAGTCTCCATCTCTCTCCCCTGCAGTAAGTCTCCATCTCTCTCTCCCTCCCCTGCAGTCAGTCTCTTCCTCTCTCCCCTGCAGTAAGTCTCCATCTCTCTCCCCTGCAGTAAGTCTCCATCTCTCTCCCCTGCAGTAAGTCTCCATCTCTCTCCCCTGCAGTCAGTCTCCATCTCTCTCCCCTGCAGTCAGTCTCTTCCTCTCTCCCCTGCAGTCAGTCTCCATCTCTCTCCCCTGCAGTAAGTCTCCATCTCTCTCCCCTGCAGTCAGTCTCCATCTCTCTCCCCTGCAGTCAGTCTCCATCTCTCTCCCCTACAGTAAGTCTCCATCTCTCTCCCCTGCAGTAAGTCTCCATCTCTCTCCCCTGCAGTCACCCTCTGTGTCTCCATCTCTCTCCCCTGCAGTCAGTCTCTGTGTCTCTCTCCCCTGCAGTAAGTCTCCATCTCTCTAACCCTGCAGTAAGTCTCCATCTCTCTAACCCTAACCCTGCAGTCAGTCTCTGTGTCTCTCTACCCTGCAGTAAGTCTCTCTCCCCTAACCCTGCAGTACTCGCTGGCTTACGCCTGTTTGAAGTTGGTCAACTACTCATTCTTCTTCTGGCTGCCGTTCTACCTGAGCAGCAACTTTGGCTGGAAGGAGGTGGAGGCTGATCGCCTGTCTGTCTGGTACGATGTGGGTGGTATCATAGGTGAGCCTGTCTGTCTGCCTGTGTACTGTCTGTGTCTGTCTGATGAGAGACAGGTGTGAGATGTTGTCTGATGAGAGACAGGTGTAAGCTAGCGTCTGATGAGAGACAGGTGTGAGATGTCTGATGAGAGACAGGTGAAAGCTAGCGTCTGTGTTGCAGGGGGGACAGTGCTGGGTTTGCTGTCTGATTGTCTGGGGAAGAGAGCTCCAGTCTTGGCTCTCAGTCTCCTGCTGGCCATAGGAGCCCTGGTGGGCTACAGTCGTGAGTCCTGCTCCAGCACACACACTAACCCTAGCCCACACACACACATACACACTAACCCTAGCCCTCATACACACATACACACTAACCCTAGCCCTCATACACACATACAAACTAACCCTAGCCCTCATACACACATACACACTAACCCTAGCCCTCATACACACATACACACTAACCCTAGCCCTCATACACACATACACACTAACCCTAGCCCTCATACACACATACACACTAACCCTAGCCCTCATAACACATACACACTAAACCCTAGCCCCTCATACCACACAATACACACTAACCCTAGCCCTCATACACACACACACACTAACCCTAGCCCTCATACACACATACACAATAACCCTAGCCCTCATACACACATACACACTAACCCTAGCCCTCATACACAGACACACACTAACCCTAGCCCTCATACACACTAACCCTAGCCCTCATACACCAAACATACACACACCAACTAACACCTTCTACTGGGGTTCCCCTTCATTATCACACACTACTCTGGCCTCATCACTAACACTCTAGCCCTCATACACACACACACACTAACCCTAGCCCTCATACACACATACACACTAACCCTAGCCCTCATACACACAAACACAAGCGCACAAACACAAGCACACAAACACAAACACAAAAACAAACACAAACACAACAAACACACACACAAAACACACACACACACTAACCCTAGCCCTCATACACACATACACACTAACCCTAGCCCTCATACACACATACACACTAACCCTAGCCCTCATACACACACACACACCTAACCCAGCCCCACACCTAACCCAGCCCCACACCTAACCCTAGCCCTCATACACACATACACACTAACCCTAGCCCTCATACACACAAACATACACACACACAATAACCCTAGCCCACACACACACTAACCCTAGCCCTCATACACACACACACACTAGCCCTACCGCCCTCATCACAATGTCACACATCTGCCCTAGCCCTCACTCACACACACAACACAAAATCACACACACACAAAATCCCACACACACACACACAAAAAAAAAAAAAAAAAAAACATACACACATACACACTAACCCTAGCCCTCATACACACTAACCCTAGCCCTCATACACACACACACACTAACCCTAGCCCTCATTACACACACACACACTTGCTCTAACCTATGCCCTCATACACACCATCACACACAAACCCCTACCGCCGCTCATACACACATACACCCTAACCTAAGCCTCATAGCCGTACACATCATACAACCTAACCCTAGACCTCCACCCACACACTAACCCTAGCCCTCATACACACTAACCCTAGCCCTCATATACACATACACACTAACCCTAGCCCTCATACACACACACATACACACTAACTATGGTTTTCCACCTGTCTTCCCAGGTTCTCCTAATGACCAGCTGGTGAACGCTGCCCTGCTGGCCACCTCAGGCTTCTTCATTGGAGGCCCATCCAACATGATCAGCTCTGCTATCTCAGCAGACCTGGGCAGGCAGCCTGCCCTGCTGGGGCGTCTGGATGCCCTGGCCACTGTCACTGGCATAATAGATGGAACTGGAAGCATCGGAGCCGCCGGGGGCCAGGTAACACACACACACACACAGACACACACACACACACAGACACAAACACACACACACACACACGCACAGACACACACACACACACAGACACACACACACACAGACACAAACACACACACACACACACAGACACACACACGCACAGACACACACATGCACAGACAGACACACACACACACAGACACACACACGCACAGACTCACACAGACGCACAGACACACAGACATACACACACACAGACACAGACGCACAGACACACACACACAGAAACACACACACACGCACACAGACACACGCACACACACAGACACACAAACGCACAGACACACGCACACACACAGACACACACACGCACAGACACACGCACACACACACACGCACAGACACACACACAGACACACACACACACGCACAGACACACACACGCACAGACACACACAGACACACACAGACACACACACACGCACAGACACACACACACAGACACACACGCACTGACACACACGCACTGACACACACGCACAGACACAAACCCATAGACACACACGCATGCACAGACACACAGGCACAGACACGCACAGACACACACACTCACCTTCTCTCCCCTCCCCCTCAGTACCTGGTCTCCCTCATCGAGAGCAAGCTGGGATGGATGTGTGTGTTCTACTTCTTCATCATCATGGTGAGAACAACCAGACCATAATAATCCCTTGTAATGCAAACTGGCTGGCTGGAATAATTGGATGATTGTTTATTCATATTCATCGCTAAGTAACTGCTTGTTCTTTCACGGATTGCGCTGATTGGTTGCTTGGTTAATGATTGATTGGTTAGTTGAGGAATGCAGGCCATAGACCCTGGTCATGTGAGCAGGTGTGATGCTCTCCTCCCACAGACAGGGGGCAGCGTGGTGTTCATCTCACCACTGATCTGCACTGAGGTACGAGCCATGTGGAGGGAGAGACGAGCGCAGAACAGCCAGCTATGAATCTTCCCCCTCCTCCTTTCTCTCCTCCTCTTCCTCTCTTCCATCCAGCATGTGGCCATACTGTATGTAGAGTGTCAGAGGAGAAAAGATGATCTAGATTTGACATCTGAGATGCTACGGGTAGTGTGCTTAGGCTGGTCTCCTTGGCAACAGACCCAAGCTGTCTTTTACCGTATGAAATAGAGCTCTGTAGATGTGCACACAGCTACACACACTTACCCTACCTGCTACACAAACACACAATGACAAACCCTAACCCTACAAACGATGATTTCAGAATGGTACAAACCTTCATTTTACTTATATTGTAGTTTGTGAAATCAAATGTTTAGCTTGATGCTACATTGCTCATTGCTTCATAGGCCTAAATCATGAGTTGCTGAAACAAAGCTAAATCCATGTCTCCTTTGTCCAAATAATGCAAAAGCTTTTTAAAGGTTTTGGTGCTTCATTGTAAACTGTTTGTTTAAATTGGTGGATCCCAGTTCTACCTCTGGGGTTGGTTTAAATGTGGGGAAATTCTCTTGACCTCTTGGATCTGATTTAGTTCATTTATGGAGCCACTTTTTCCCCTACTGACTTGTAAAGGTACGTCAGGTTTGGGACCTTAATCCCACCTTCACATCAGGTTTGGTACCTTAATCCCACCTTCACATCAGGTTTTGGACCTTAATCCCACCTTCACATCAGGTTTTGGACCTTAATCCCAGCTTCATGTCAGGTTTGGTACCTTAATCCCACTTTCACATCTGGTTTGGTACCTTAATCCCACCTTCACATCTGGTTTGGTACCTTAATCCCAGCTTCATGTCAGGTTTTGGACCTTAATCCCAGCTTCACGTCAGGTTTGGGACCTTAATCCCACCTTCACATCAGGTTTGGGACCTTAATCCCAGTTTCACATCTGGTTTGGTACCTTAATCCCAGTTTCACGTCTGGTTTGGGACCTTAATCCCACCTTCACATCTGGTTTGGTACCTTAATCCCACCTTCACATCTGGTTTGGTACCTTAATCCCAGCTTCATGTCAGGTTTGGTACCTTAATCCCAGCTTCATGTCAGGTTTGGGACCTTAATCCCAGTTTCACGTCAGGTTTGGGACCTTAATCCCAGCTTCATGGAACAAGCCTCTGTTTTTGAATCTGCAGTGATGATTCTGAGAACCACAGCTACAGAACATCTGATCCAGAACATCACCCTCTATCTCTCTCTAGAATGTGTCAACCTGTGGTTTATACTTTATCATGTGCAGCTGTATAAATTATTATTGTTGTTGTTTTTATAATACAAGTTATTAGACCTTTACAATTTGTCTTTGTGTTATTTCTGTCTCTGGTGTAATAGCATGATCCTGAGCTGCCACGCAGACTCTCTATCACTAGGGGGCGCTGTAGCTCTGAACAGACTGGTGCTGTCTCTACCACTAGGGGGCGCTGTAGCTCTGAACAGACTGGTGCTGTCTGTACCACTAGGGGGCGCTGTAGCTCTGAACAGACTCCATGTCTCAAGACTGTGTAACAGTGATGTTGCTATGGTGCCGTTGCTACGGTGACGTTTCTACGGTGACGTTGACACGAGGCTAATTTCCCGCTCAATGCCCTGGCAGTCTACTAGAGGCAGGTGAGATATGTATTCTAGTCAGTGCAGTAGGAAACTTGAGTAGGAGTGAACTGTGTATTACAGAAGTCATTTTAAGTGGATACAAATCTCAGGATTTTTGAAAAACAACAACAGTTGGTAGCTGCCCTGTAATGATGTAAAGAAGGTGGTGTGATCTAGTTCTGTTTTTACTCAGCAATTTGCTGATGCTGCACCATACCAAGTAGCATAGCGCTAGCTTAACATCTCGATAAAAGCTACACAGAAGAAACCTAATGGTGCAACCAAGTTTTCTTAATGCTGTTTAAATTAGATTTAGTGTCTAAAGATGTATGTTTAAATGAGACTTGGTTTTCTTAATGCTGTTTAAATGAGATCAGTTTAGTTTTTGAAGATGTATGTTTAAATAGATTTCGTTTTCTTAATGCTGTTTAAATGAGATTTCGTTTTTTGAAGATGTATGCAAAACATGAATTCTGATCAATTGAACGTAAACAAAACACCAAAAGTACAGTGTTGTTATATCATTATAGTTTATTAATAATGAAAATGTATTGAAACACTGTAGGGATCGTTTTTTTCATCCATAAAACTTGCCAGTGCTTCAAACACTAGTGATAGCTTCAATCTACAAACTGTTTTCAAAAAATAAACCAAAGAATTGCATTGTTCCCTGTACAGTCATACCAAAGTGATCTCAATATAGCATAACTACAATTACGCATTAGTACAAACTGTATACATGATGTTTGTGCATGAGAGGATTAGAACACTGAGAGCACAGACTGATGGAGTCAACATGACAACACCATGGCAACAGCTCATTGATGCTACAAGGCCATGTAACTAACCATCAGTTTGGGCTTCAACCAATTAGGGTGGCTGAGCTCACTAAGGAGCCGCCCACACGTGACTCTTGTCCAATAACATCATTTGAAATCATCCAATTCTACTGTAGTGCACAGTTTAACTAAATGGGCATTTGTAATCATTTCCTTAAACACAATAAGATATCATTCTAAAATAAGTTAATATAAATGTGGAAAGTTTGTTCTGAATACACAATAGGTCATCTGCAACAACAAACACACACAGAGAAACATAAACACATAACTCCTTTAAGAAAAAGAAAAGATACAATATCATCTTTGAGTCGATAGTGTAAACATGCAGTGAAATCCCAGCTGTTCATGTTAGTGTAAAAAACTTGACTCGCTTGATGAGGTAGAGAATTAGAGACATGGCTTGTCCTCCAAACAGTAGTTCTAGATGTTCCATTCTATTCCATTAGAGTGGAATAGAGGTTCTAGATGTTCCATTAGAATGGAATAGAGGTTCTAGATGTTCCATTCTATTCCATTAGAATGGTGTGGCCAGATTCAGCTGCTGTTAAGCACGATCTGTTCTGCTGGGTGTTTCTGCCTGGGATCCAGGCCACAGATCTTTGGTCGCCTTTGCTTCCCATGAATATTTACAATGTGTACAAACCTTAGACACACTTTATACATAGATTATATATATCAACTGAACCCTCAGACTGAATATATATTCCCTTCCAGAAGATTAGAACAGCTTCTAACATGTGCCAAACACAAAGACTAGATGCTACATTGATCAAAGCCACACACACACAGATGAGAACAGACTGTCTGGCTACCTTCACTCAGACATCTACAGACAGATAACTCTTCATAGATACATCTTGTACAACAAGCTATATGATGAACAAAAGCAGTCTGGTTTGTCTCTAGGACCCAGGAATATGTATAATATATACGTACATATGTAAAGATACATATTCTGGTTTCATGAACATGATATGATAGTATACTGTGAGGGGGGTGTTCATGAGTTGGGGCTGGGTTTGTTACAGATGGAATAAATCCTTCTCAAGGTGTGTTCTGGTGTTGCTATGTCAACATGACATTAAATAACCTGAATCAGGTCACCTCCACCCTTTATGACCTTTGACCCAGAACTAACCCCCCGGAGACTCTAATGGTTGGCCCCTGGCTGGCCCCTGGCCCCAGAACTGGGGGTCCAGTCTGGAGCAGGCTAACAGAGGCACGTGACAACGTTAAAGTCACTGCTGAATCCAGATTAGAGTGCATTACAAGTATTTCACAGTGTAATTAAACACCTATCAAACAATATGAACTCAGAACATATACATGTGTGTGTATGTGTGTGTGTATGTATGTGTGTGTATGTGTGTGTGTGTGTGTGTGTGTATGTGTGTATGTGTGTGTGTGTGTGTATGTGTGTGTGTGTGTGTGTGTGTATGTGTGTGTGTGTGTATGTATGTATGTGTGTGTGTGTGTGTGTGTGTATGTATGTGTGTGTGTATGTGTGTATATACATATAAGTTCTTCAGCTGTAAGAACAGTCAGTTGCTACATCTGCAGGTGATATTCTTTCTGAGTGGGTGTCTCCACCAGGGGGCGCTGCAGGAAACATTGTTACTGGCTGGCCGGACGCTTGGGATACAGGAACTTCCTCTTTTGGACAGAGAAGAAATCTGGGGAGGAGAGAGAGAACACAGGTGTTACAGCATTTCCTAGAGTTTTCAGTGAAAGCTGCCAGGTTGAACTATATGAGAGTATGAGTTTTAAGTTTGTGTGTGAGTGACTGTTTGTGTGTGAGTGACTGTTTGTGTGTGAGTGACTGTTTGTGGTTTGTTGCTGTTGAAGGAGGTTTGTCACAGTGCTTACACCCAACAGTTACAGCATATTGATACAGTATAGCCCCGCCCCCACTATATCCCCTAGCCCCGCCCCTTCCTCTGACCCACCTGTAATGGCCGCCTGGTGGCGTTTCTTCGCCCTAGCCAGTCTCTTCTCTGGCCTCTGCAGCCGGTAGCTCCCCCTGGTGGTCACCTCCAGGTACTCTTCCCGTGAGCCAGTCAAGGCTGAAGACTCCTCCCTGGCCAGCCTCTGTGTCATCCTCCTGGCTCCACCCACAGCAGCCATGGTCCTGCCCTCCCCGCTTTTGCCTCCCTTGGCCCCGCCCTCTCCTCCATTGGCCCCGCCCTCTCCTCCCTTGGCCCTGCCCTCTTTTCTGGCCCTACCCCCTCTCTTCACCAGGCAGCTGTGGTAGAAGGCTGGGACGTCCTGACAGCTAAGCTCTTCCCACTCCACGTCAGCACCCACCCGTGGCTGGTCACTATGGAAATCGTAGCTCCAGCGCTGATTGGCCAGTTCCAGGCTGACACTGAGCAGCCTGTGGAAGTCCTGCTGCAGCTGCAGATGGTCGACAGGGCCAAACAGGCTTCTCCGCACTGGGCCCACACCCAGACGCAGCTGCCCGACTCCTGCCAGGGAGGGGGGCGAGGATGATGTTGAAGGTGTAGCCATGGCGATGTCACTGGAGGAGAGATGAGAGGTGCTGTGAAACCATGTTTTTACTTACACACACACACCGATACACAAATGCACATAAGCTTTGCCCAGCCCCCTGACCCTCTCATACAGAGGCTGCCACAGAGCCTCTAAGCTTTGCCCAGCCCCCTGACCCTCTTATACAGGGGCTGCCACAGAGCCTCTAAGCTTTGCCCAGCCCCCTGACCCTCTCATACAGAGGCTGCCACAGAGCCTCTAAGCTTTGCCCAGCCCCCTGACCCTCTCATACAGAGGCTGCCACAGAGCTTCTTATGATGGAAAAGCTAAAGACACATTCTCCATTTGAAAACTCCAACCCACTGATAGAAGTCAAGACAATATTTCACCTCTGCCCTAATTCACTTGTCTTCTCAACTCTTGAAAGGAATTAGTAGGTAAGATACAGATTTATTTTTCATGAATGAAAGTCGCCCATATTACATGGTGAAGAAAGGTAGTTTAGCTTATGCTGTTGTGCATAACCTAACCTACATGTAGATTGTCACGGTCGCATCGGCTACTCTTTCATTAAGTTGTCAAGTCTTAAGAAAACAAGGGTTAGGGTTGCTAGGCAACTGTGTGCTCCATTGCCAGGACATGAGCCATAGCCAGGATATGAGGACTTTCTAGAACACGCCTTTCATCACGTCTGTCAGTTTGCCTCCGTAAGACACAGCTTTACGCGCCAGACCAACAGTCAGCCCGCTATACGCACAGCAAATACATGAACCTTAACGAGAAGAGCAAGGCCGCTCCCCCAACACACGCCACTGTGTAACTCCCCTTATCAAGGTCAATCTCAACAGCGTGGAACTGAATTAACGACACATGGCGGGAAGTCAAGCCAGTGATAACTCGGCCCTTATAAATTCTTACGGAGATATATGGTGTCTGATGTGGATTGGAAAGCAAAAAAACAAAAATATCACCATACAATTATATACTGAAGGACTATATAAAAAACGACTGAAAACCTGCTATGGACACCTATAGACACGCACCTGTGTGTGCCACCAATTTGATAACGGGCACTGTGCCCTACAATATAGTTCAAGAAATCAGTCTGTGTATTTCACTGTCATCTAAATCACCGACTACATCACGGGCACTGTGGCCAAGTGATAACAATCATGAATATTTGTAACTGTCAAATAACAAGTCAAAGGACTGCAAGACAAGAACATTACATCATGCGAGATTCGGTCTGATCCGCGCCTCTCATCGACTGATTTGAATAGTAGAAACCGCGCGGACATCTTGTGCAAGTGATCTAATGCCCAGAAAAGACTAGCATGTGGCCAGAAAATTGCATCACTTAAAAATATTTAGATATAAATATTTCCAAACATTTTAGTGGTATCTATTCAAGCCAAATTTCTTTACTTTATTCTTTTCAAAGTTGTTTGCGTAAAAAAAGTGGGCGCGGTTATGCTGATCACCAGTCAGTTGCCCCCAGATTCAGGTTTATATCAAACAAGTTTCAAACTTTAAAAAAGGTTGTTGCCAGATCATAAATTAGAGACAACATAGTCGTGTCCTTAAAGAAATTAACTGTTAATAACACAAAACAAGCTGTATGTCTCGGACACTGTGTATTGTGACGCAGTAACTCCCCTTCCTGAGATGTAGGTCAATGATATGCGACAATAACAAACATAATTCTCGACGGTTTAAGTGAGACTAACGAAATTAACCCCAACAACCTTTACAAGTGTAAAAGCCCATATAATATCAAACAATTCTGGAATGTAGACATAATCTATATTTACAGAAGACGGAGTCGCCTTAAACACAAATTTCGCAACAAAGATTTATTTTTTTTAAATAGAGAAAAATACGTAAAAACCAATGACGAAGCCTAGGTAAACACAATAATATAACTTAATGTAAAGACAACACATGTATGTCTTACCCTCAACGTACAGACGACACGACTCTAAAACACCGTTTTCTGTATGGCACAAATATCGTTCATATCTCCGGACCGTCTAATAGTCCCACTGTTCTCCAGGCTGTTTGCCAACTGGTTCGCTGCCGGTCTAATACGGATCCTCAAGGCGGAGAATATCAGGGCTGAAGACCCGATCACGTGAAATCGACCACAACAATATCGACTGGCCTCTCGCCATGACGTCAACCACATTGATCAACAGAATCACGATTTTCTTACTGTCACACCCGATCAGGAGACTCATGCCTACTTAGTTTTGCATTGCAAAGTGCGTTCAAACATCCGATAAAACTGACAACATATACAGTTAGTTTGAAATAAAGTGTCATGTTAAGCAAACAACAAATTGAAGCACATTTCTTACCTCATTCTAAGATCTGAAACCTTCTTTAAAGTGATTTTGATTTGGAAATCTGGAAGGATAAACTCTGGCAACTTGTTGCGCTGCTGTGCTCTACAGAAGTTATTCTCCTCTGAAAGAAGTAGGTCAGATCAGAATTTGTCCTTCTCTGCTGGAAATAGGTCAGCGCCCATGGCAGACGGCCAGTTCCCCTGCGCTGCATGGCACCATGCCAGCAGCACAGTCACGTTGACATGCAACGTGAGCTGGAAGCTTTCTCCACTTCCATTTTATTTTTCTCCCGCAAATTTGATGATTTGTCATTAACGTAACTGGCGCTGCATGGAGTTCTCAATGCATCCAACAGGGTGGAAAGTTGCACGAAGGAATTTGTTCTGGACATTCTGACCAAGTTAGAGAATCTAAACAGGGGTTTCAAGTCTCATGCATTCGCCTGATTTCAGCAACTACTCAAGCTTAGAAGTAAAGGACACCTTGTCAGCACTTAATTAGTTAATGAATTAATTAACAAGGCTTTGGCATACTGACACGATAGTTGTCCGGTTATATGAAGTAAAATCCCTTTACTCTCAAAAGGTGTGAATGATCAGAATAAGATGAGCTAAACTCTGTTATTTCTGTAGACTAGGAACGAAGAAATGTTTGCTTGCTGAAGGACACTTTCTGTTTTAACGAAGTTGCAGATTACTAGGAAATGAAATCAGCAATCCATTGATTAAACGTCAGCAAATTACTTGAAATAATCAGTTTCCCATGTTAGTGCCTGGTCCCTCTACCTGCTCAGAATTGGTCCTAAGAGCTCAACACTGCAGCCTCAGAACCACACAAACTAAACAAAAACACGAGAGAAAACATCATGTTGACAACACATGAGCAGCTGTTATATCAGGAGAACTGCAGGCAGGTAGTCAGTGTTTGGTGAGCATGCAGTCTAACCTGTCCTGTCTACAGTCTGGCCTGTGTGTGTGTGTGTGTGTGTGTGTGTGTGTGAGTGAAAGTGAGTGTGTGAGTGAGTGTGTGTGTGTGTGTGTGTGTGAAAGTGAGAGTGAGTGTGTTTGTGAGTAAGTGTGTGTGTGTGAGTGAAAGTGAGAGTGTGTGTGTGTGTGTGTGTGAGAGAGTGAGTGTGTGTGTGTGTGTGTGAGAGAGAGTGTGTATGTGAAAGTGAGAGTGAGTGTGTCTATGTGTGTGTGTGTGTGTGTGAAAGTGAGAGTGAGTGTGTGTGTGTGTGTGTGTGCGTGAGAGTGAAAGTGAGAGTGAGAGTGTGTGTGAGAGTGAAAGTGAGAGTGAGTGTGTGTGAGTGTGTGTGCGTGAAAGTGAGAGTGAGAGTGAGAGAGACAACAGTAACGACAACAACCACGTTCAGTTTGACATGAGTCAGGTTTCACCCTCTGTGGGTCGCCATACTTTCCATCACAGGCAGAAAGCTTTGATCAATTCAACAGTAGTCTGAATGTGTGTTTGTGTTTTGAGTTGATCTTTGATCTCTGCTCTCTTACTGCCCCCTGGTGGCTCTCATGCAGTCACATAAAACAACATGTTATGAACAGCCATAAGGGTCTGTGTGGACAGGAAAGGAGGGCAGGAGAAAAGAAGAGTAGAAGAGGAACTTGGCAGTGAAAAGGAGAGGAGGAGAGTACATGAGAGAATAAAGATTAGTTGAAGGAGGAGAGAAGGAGAGAAGATGGAGGAGAAGAAACAAGCTTGACGGAGGCACATATCTGAGGGCTGGATGAGTCTCTGTTCTATAAAGGGAGGAAGAGAGAAAGAGAGAAGGAAGAGGAGGAGAAGGAAGAGCAGAGAAGGAGAGAAGGGAAGAGGAGAAGGGAAGAGCAGAGAAGGAGAGAAGGGAAGAGCAGATTAAAGGAGAGAAGGGAAGAGCAGATTAAAGGAGAGAAGGGAAGAGCAGATTAAAGGAGAGAAGGGGAAGGAGGATAAAGAGAGAGAAGAGGAGAGAAGGAGAGAAGGGAAGAGCAGATTAAAGGAGAGAAGGGAAGAGCAGATTAAAGGAGAGAAGGGAAGAGCAGATTAAAGGAGAGAAGGGAAGAGCAGATTAAAGGAGAGAAGGGAAGAGGAGAGAAGGAGAGAAGGGAAGAGCAGAGAAGGAGAGAAGGGAAGAGCAGAGAAGGAGAGAAGGGAAGAGCAGATTAAAGGAGAGAAGGGAAGAGGAGAGAAGGGAAGAGCAGATTAAAGGAGAGAGGAAGAGCAGAATAAGAGAGAAGGAAGAGGAGAGAAGGAGAGAAGGGAAGAGCAGAGAAGGAGAGAAGGGAAGAGCAGAGAAGGGAAGAGGAGAGAAGGAGAGAAGGAAGAAGCAGGAGAGGAAGACAGAGAAGGAGAGAAGGAAAGAGCAGATTTAAAGGAGAGAGGGAAAGAGCAGATTAGACAGAGAGAAGGAAGAGGCAGATTTAAAGGAGAGAAGGAAGGAGAGATTAAAGGAGAGAAGGAAGAGCAGATTAAAGGAGAGAAGGGAAGAGCAGATTAAAGGAGAGAAGGGAAGAGCAGATTAAAGGAGAGAAGGGAAGAGCAGATTAAAGGAGAGAAGGGAAGAGCAGATTAAAGGAGAGAAGGGAAGAGCAGATTAAAGGAGAGAAGGGAAGAGCAGATTAAAGGAGAGAAGGGAAGAGCAGAGAAGGAGAGAAGGGAAAGAGAAGATAAAGGAAGAGAAGGGAAGAGCAGATTAAAGGAGAGAAGGGAAGAGCAGGATTAAAGAGAGAAGGAAGAGCGATTAAAGGAGAGAAGGGAAGCAGAGAAGGAGAGAAGGGAAGAGCAGATTAAAGGAGAAGGAGATGCAGGTGAGGGAGCAGACATGACTAGCTGTAGGGAGGCAGGTATGCGTGTGTGAGGTAGCTGAGTGTGTGGTAGGTGTTTGAGGTAAATGTAGGTGAGTGTGTGAGGTAAATGTGTGTGTGAGGTAGGTGAGTGTGTGAGGTAGGTGAGTGTGTGAGGTAGGTGAGTGTGTACTCCCTTCAGACTGCAATTGTACATCTGGAAGTCAAAGTTGACATCAAAGTTGACATTAGCTGTTCAACCAGATATTCCTCTCCTTAGTTGAAGGGAAGCAGGGAGGGTAGAGGAGGGAGGGTAGAGGAGGGAGGGTAGAGGCAGGGAGGGTAGAGGCAGGTAGGGTAGAGGCAGGGAGGGTAGAGGCAGGAGGTAGAGGAGGTGGTTGAGAAGCAGGAGGGAGAGAGGGGGTAGAGGCAGGTAGGACTGTCCTAGAGGCACTGTCACATTCCTCCACATGCTGGGGCAGTGCCTTCATCCTGACACAAGCAAAAAACACAAGCCATCTCTCTCTCTCTCTCTCTTTCTCTCTCTCTCTCCCTCTCTCTCTCTCTCTACTCTCTCTCTCTCTTGCTGGGCCATCCCCTCTGCTCTCCCTCTCTCTCTCTCTCTCCTCTCTCTCCCTCTCTCTCTCTCTCTCTCTCTCCTCTCTCTGCTGTGACCATCCCTCTCTCTCTCCCTCTCTCTCTCTCACTCTCTCTCTCTGCTGTGACCAGGCCCTCTCTGCTCTCCCTCGCTCTCCTCTCTCCCTCTTCATCATTTGTCTCTCCCTCTCTCTGCTCTCTCTCTGCTGTGACCATCCTGCTGTCATGAAGATGACAACTGGAATGTTCCATGACTTTGCTAAGGGGCCCTGCTCTTCCCTCTCTTTCTCCTCCTCTCTTTTCTCACTCCCTCTCTCCCTGTCTCTCCTGTCTCCGGTTTCTCTCCTCTGTCATTTGTATTTCCTGAGCAGTGTGGCACGGGCGTGTGTTGTACCGTGTGTGTCCATGGCATGTCCTGCGTCCTACACAGTAGTGATCCTACCCCTGAAGAGCAGCTTCCCCGCACTGCATTTCTTCCTCTGGGTAAGAATCGCCACACCACACACCACTCACACACTACACACACTACCACACACACCACACCACACACCAACTCACACACTACACACACTTACCCAGAACACCACACACCCCACTCACACAACAAACACACACTTACCAGAACCCCCCCCCGTAATAAAACAAAACACACCACTCACACACAACACAACACTTACCAGAAACCACACACACACCACTCACACCACTCACCACACACACTTACCCAGAACACCACACACACACCACTCACACACAACACACACTTACCCAGAATGCCACACACTCCTGCGCTTCTATCTCTCAGTGAGACTTGGGACTGTGTGTGTGTATACATTTTTGTATGTGTGTACGTGTGAATGCTGGGTTGTGTTACTGTAAGTATGTTTAGGATGTGTAGCAGTTCAGACATGTTGTGTTGTTAGTCACTTTGCGAGGATGAAAAGGGTGTGTAAGTGTGAATGTACAGTTGTTATTGTTGTACTGTAGATGAGATGTTATGGTTGTACTGTATTGTAGATGAGATGTTATGGTTGTACTGTATTGTAGATGAGATGTTATTGTTGTACTGTATTGTAGATGAGATGTTATGGTTGTACTGTATTGTAGATGAGATGTTATTGTTGTACTGTAGATTAGATGTTATTGCTGTACTGTATTGTAGATGAGATGTTATGGTTGTACTGTATTGTAGATGAGATGTTATGGTTGTACTGTACTGTAGATGAGATGTTATGGTTGTACTGTATTGTAGATGAGATGTTATGGTTGTACTGTACTGTAGATGAGATGTTATGGTTGTACTGTACTGTAGATGAGATGTTATTGTTGTACTGTATTGTAGATGAGATGTTATGGTTGTACTGTATTGTAGATGAGATGTTATTGTTGTATTGTAGATGAGATGTTATGGTTGTACTGTATTGTAGATGAGATGTTATGGTTGTACTGTATTGTAGATGAGATGTTATTGTTGTATTGTAGATGAGATGTTATGGTTGTACTGTATTGTAGATGAGATGTTATTGTTGTATTGTAGATTAGATATTGTTGTACTGTAGATGAGATGTTATGGTTGTATTGTAGATGAGATGTTATGGTTGTATTGTAGATGAGATGTTATTGTTGTACTGTATTGTAGATGAGATGTTATGGTTGTACTGTATTGTAGATGAGATGTTATGGTTGTATTGTATATGAGATGTTATGGTTGTATTGTAGATGAGATGTTATGGTTGTATTGTAGATGAGATGTTATGGTTGTATTGTAGATGAGATGTTATGGTTGTATTGTAGATGAGATGTTATGGTTGTATTGTAGATGTTATTGTTGTTCCATTCCTGGTTGACAGCAGCTGGTCAGGTTGTTATTCTGTTCTGTCTGGTCTAGAGGTTCTGTCTGGTCTAGAGGTTCTGTCTGGTCTACAGGTTCTGTCTGGTCTACAGGTTCTGTCTGGTTTAGAGGTTCTGTCTGGTCTAGAGGTTCTGTCTGGTCTACAGGTTCTGTCTGGTCTACAGGTTCTGTCTGGTCTACAAGCAAACTGACTACGGTCTAGAAGGGGGAGTCAGTCAGTCAGTCGGTCAGCAGTTAGTTAGTCTGTGTGTGTTTGGTTCATCTGAGTGTGTAACAGCAGAGTGAAACATTTCCATAATACACCTCACGGTGCCCTGGCAAATCTTAAGATAAACCCTGTCTGTCTCCTTCCTGTCTTCCTCTCCCCTCCTCCTCCCCCCTACACCATCCCTTCCTCCTCCTTCCTCCCCCTGACATGCCTAATCCTAACTTGGTAATGATGAGATGTAGTGACAGACGCTGGTCCTACAGGTCAAGCATATGAGGCAGCTGGAGAGAGAGAAGGACTGTCTGTGGGGGGGTCTGGAGGTTCTGGAGCAGGCCCAGTGCTGGTACCACACTCTCCTACAAAGCAGGCCCAGGAACCACCCTCTGGTGGAGCCCAGGAGAGCTGAGCTGGCTGACCAGGAGACTAAGGTGGGGGGGAGACAGAGATGGACACTGGGTCTGGGTTGGCTGACCAGGAGATTAAGGTGGGGGGAGACAGAGATGGATACTGGGTCTGGGTTGGCTGACCAGGAGATTAAGGTGGGGGGGAGACAGAGATGGATACTGGGTCTGGGTTGGCTGACCAGGAGATTAAGGTGGGGGGGAGACAGAGATGGATACTGGTTCCGGACAGGAAGTAGATCTCCTGAAAACACACGTCACCTTCTGTTCCCAGGGGTTAACTTCCTGTTTGCAGAGGTCCTGTATCCAGCGGCTGAACGGCTCTCTGGGAAGACTTATGAGTGAGCCCAATGCCTCCACCGCCCCACCAGCCCCACCATTCACCTCCACAGACAGCGCCCTCCGCTGGAACGTTGCAGTACTGGGACAGGTCAGTATAGGACAGGATGGGGACAGGTCAGTATAGGACAGGGTGGGGACAGGTCAGTATAGGACAGGATGGGACAGGTCAGTATAGGACAGGTCAGTATAGGACAGGTCAGTATAGGACAGGGTGGGACAGGTCAGTATAGGACAGGATGGGGACAGGTCAGTATAGGACAGGGTGGGACAGGTCAGTATAGGACAGGGTGGAGACAGGTCAGTATAGGACAGGATGGGGACAGGTCAGTATAGGACAGGATGGGACAGGTCAGTATAGGACAGGGTGGGGACAGGTCAGTATAGGACAGGGTGGGGACAGGTCAGTATAGGACAGGATGGGGACAGGTCAGTATAGGACAGGATGGGGACAGGTCAGTATAGGACAGGGTGGGACAGGTCAGTATAGGACAGGATGGGGACAGGTCAGTATAGGACAGGGTGGGGACAGGTCAGTATAGGACAGGATGGGACAGGTCAGTATAGGACAGGATGGGGACAGGTCAGTATAGGACAGGATGGGGACAGGTCACACCAGATAAGGACAGGTCAGTATAGGACAGGATGGGGACAGGTCACACCAGATAAGGACAGGTCAGGACAGAACAGATCAGGTCACATGTCAAACAGGTGGTTATGGAGGTGGTTATCAGGTTTGTGGTTTGAGCAGCAGAAATCCAGACGTTTGTTTTATGGAGAAATTCTCTGTAGACTCCAGCAAGATTCCTGCTCTTCGTTTGTATGTTGCTGTGGATGAAATCAGTTGAATAAATCCTTATTATAGTTGTTGATGGAGGAGGGCTCTGTGTTATGTTGCTAGGAGGTGAGTGAGAAGAACCGGCAGATCTCCAGTCTGGAGCTGGAGAGAGACACGCTATTGGAGCAGCTTCGGAGTAACAAGGCTGACTAACACACACACACACGCTGATACACACACTACCACACACACACACACACACACAGATACACACACTACCACACACACACACTGATACACACACTACCACACACACACACACAGAGACACGCTATTGGAGCAGCTTCGGAGTAACAAGGCTGACTAACACACACACACACACTGATACACACACTACCACACACACACACACACACACTGATACACACACTACCACACTACCACACACACACACTGATACACACACTACCACACACACACACTGATACACACACTACCACACTACCACACACACACACACACTGATACACACACTACCACACACACACACACACACACACTGATACACACACTACCGTACACACACTACCATACACACACACTGATACACACACTACCACACACACACACACACTGATACACACACTACCATACACACACACACTGATACACACACTACCATACACACACACTGATACACACACTACCATACACACACACTAATACACACGCACACTCAATACGATCACACGTACACTCACGCACACTAGAACACAACTTCATTCCCTTTTTTTTCAAGATTAAGTGATGACACACAACTAAGCGATGTCACACAGTAACAAACATTATACTATTATAATGACAGCTTTGTGAAGTCTAAATCTAACCCATGTAAATATCTTAAACTGACTGGGATCCTGTGTGAAATCGAGATGGCTGCTGTTCTCCCCTCCTCTGTGTTCTTCCAGACCATCTAACAGAAACTACTCACCAGGAAATAAAACTGGGGTAAAACACCAAACACACTTTGTCTCTGTAGAATGTTTTTATTCCTGGTAGACATGATTCCCTGGTGCTAGAGAAAGCACAGGCCTAGAGCAGTAGACAGTGTTCACACAGTCCTGGCTTGTGTTTAAGAAGCATGTAATAATAACAGTGTTTTCACTTCCTGGTTCACCATCCTTCACCTTGAGCCAATCACAGAGCTGAACAGCATGTTCCGGAGGGAGGGGGAGGAGGGAGAGGGGGACAGGGGAAGGGGAGCAGGGGGAGGGGGATAGGGGGAGGAGGGGTAAGGGTTAGTGAAACACAAGGGTGGGAGGAAATAGTCAAACGGTCGGAGGGTGGAGGCAGGATGGTGGAGGCAGGGTGGTGGAGGCAGGGGGGTGGAGGCAGGAGGGTGGAGGAAGGAGGGTGGAGGCAGGGTAGTGGAGGCAGGGTGGTGGAGGCAGGGTGGTGGAGGCAGGGTGGTGGAGGCAGGAGGGTGGAGGCAGGGTAGTGGAGGCAGGGTAGTGGAGGCAGGGTGGTGGAGGCAGGGTGGTGGAGGCAGGGTGGTGGAGGCAGGAGGGTGGAGGCAGGAGGGTGGAGGCAGGGTAGTGTGGGAGTAACAGTCATAAGAACCTGGAATGCATTGTTGTGTGTTGGGTTGTGCTTAGTTTCAGAGAGAGAAGAGGTTGGCCCAGGAGAGAAGGGGGGGGGGCGTAGTAAGAAGCTATTACCATGACTCCCAGCTCTGATCACCTCTGATGAACAGGAAATACAACAGAACAGTTGCCATGGAAACACTCTGGTGCAGATATTTCATATCCGTTGGAGTCCTCATGATATCCCTCACCCAAAGGCACTGTTCACAACGCCCTAACAACAATGCAGCACTTTGTTAAAACTTCAAATCAACTTGAATTTAGGGCAGCAATGGCAGCAAGGCCAGAGTGCGACTGTAGAGGTCGGAGAGATGAAGCGAAGTAAGAAAGACGCTCAGAAGCTAACGCCTGTGACATGCTAATCTATGCTAGTTCTACCAGCGTATGTGAAGCCCTCTGTAACATTACTTCTAAAAAGGGCAGCATAAATACATTTTTATTTGATTTGATTAATATGGAGGCTGTTTATATGATGAATTAGAAGCTCACACCTTTAGCATGCTATCACGTAGGCCAACACCTTGGCTTCACGTGGGAATTGAACACTTCTGGGTTACAACCCAAAACAAAACAACACACATGACATGAATAGAGGCAGAGAGGTGTCAAGTCATGGTGTTGTCCTTGTAGCATCTCCAGACTAACATGGAGGCACTACTCTGACTGGGCTCTGCCGAGCTGGGGGTCAGGGGATGGGAGAGTCAGGGGTTGGGGGAGTCAGGGGTTGGGGGAGTCAGGGGATGGGGGGCCAGGGGGAGGCACTGGAGGGGAGCTGGTGCTTCTAGGGCATGTAGCTCTGAGCTCCTGAAGAGGCCATCATCTGTGAGAGGAAGGGAGGAGGGAGGAGGGAGGAGGGGAGGGGAGGGAGGAGGGGAGGGGAGGGAGAAAGGTGAGAAGAGGTGGAGGGAGAGGAGGAGGGTGGAGAGAGGAGGGTGGAGAGAGGAGGGGTAGAGAGAGGTAGGGAGGGAACATGACATACTTTCAACACTAAATGTGTGGAATGTTGAACTGTGTATGTATATAAATGGTATTTGACAGTGTAATTCTCAACAGTAGTGTAGCTGCTGTGAATGTGATAATGTACCTTCGTTAGCTGTGAGGCTCCGCCTCCTCGTTAGCTGGGAGGCTCCACCCCTTCGTTAGCTGGGAGGCTCCGCCTCCTCGTTAGCTGGGAGGAAACCGCCGGCACTGGGGTAGAAGACTGCTTACAATCTACGAGACACTGGCCGGTTAGACTGGCACAGAGACACTGGCACAGAGACACTGGCCGGTTAGACTGGCACAGAGACACTGGCACAGAGACACTGGCCCGTTAGACTGGCACAGAGACACTGGCTCGTTAGACTGGCACAGAGACAATGGCTCGTTAGACTGGCACAGAGACACTGGCACAGAGACACTGGCCGGTTAGACTGGCACAGAGACACTGGCACAGAGACACTGCGATGTAGCCTTTATCACCTATAGTTCCTCCCTCACTGATGACTGTGAGTGATGGGGCTCCGCCCCAACTGCCTGTAGCCCCGCCCTTGTTAGCTGTAGCCCCGCCCTTGTTAGCTGTAGCCCCGCCCTTGTTAGCTGTAGCCCCGCCCTTGTTAGCTGTAGCCCCGCCCTTGTTAGCTGTAGCTCACTTCAAGCAGCGCTAGAAGAAACAGACAGCTAGTAAATGCTGACTTGCTCAGCAACTTTTAATTGAAAATGTTTTGGAATCTTCTTTAAGTAAGATGGCCACCACAAAGGTTTTCCTCTGTCGTGATATTAGCCCATCTTAAGGGACCTCTATAGAGCGTGATGCACACATCTACTGACCTGCTTATTGGCTGGCTCGCCAGGAAGTAAACTTATGTATGAAGCTGCAGTGAGGAACAGTGGCTAACACATGCCAATCGAAACGAAGAGACTTAACTTCAACTTAAACCTGTCTATGATTGAAACCGTTACCATACACTTGGATAACTATTACCAAATACTTGGTCAACAGTTACCATACAAGTGGATAACCATTACCAAATACTTGGTCAACAGTTACCAAACACTTGAATAACCATTACCAAACCAACCCTTCAACCCTTGACAGGAGAGAGAAGGACCACACACACACAGAGATCAAAACAGAAGGTTTATACATGGTATTCACATTGTGTATGTACAGTGTGCATGTACAGCGTACATGCTGGATTTGAACACATGCATACTGAGGCTCTGAGGCTAATGGGCTAAGGAGCTAGCGAGCTAGTGAGCTAATACATTCTGTAGTGAGCCTTGGCTTCTTGACAGACCTAGGGACATGAAGAGGGTAGGGGGGGTGTGAGAGCAGGGAGAGAAACTGGCTTTTTCATACATTTATTTGCTGCAAGTTCAAATCCACTTATGTTGTCTGAACAGTAGTGTTGTTTCTGGTGAGGATGAGGAAGGGGCACTAACCTAGCATCAGAGCTGTATGAAGGGCAGAGCTGCAGATGGATCCACTAACATGAACTTATATTGGAAGTAAGGAAGACTGGGTGATATTTCTGAAGTGTGAGTGTGTGTTGTGTGTGAGCATGGTGTGTTTGTGTGTGTGTGTGTGTGTGTGTGTGTGTGTGTGTGTGTGTGTAGGGGGGGGGGGTCACAGAGAGGAATCTAAACTGGTTTTTTCCCTCTTAACCACTTCATCTGTGTTTCACACACACAACCAAACTAGCCGAATCGTCCCTAACCCTAACCCTTTCTCAAGTACATGTGTGGCAACTGAAACCCCTATAACATCTCTCCCCACACTGGCCCAGACAGAGACACCTGGAGACCAATCACCAGCCAGGTAGATCTGTCAAATACATGATTCATGATTTAACCTGTCAAATGTGCTCTGGCCTTATGGTAGTGGAGAAGAATACAATACAGTCATTGTTTCTGTATCTGGTGCTGTGTGGACCATCGTATTACTGTCTCATGGAGGGGAGGAGAAAGGGGAGAGGACATGAGGTAAGGATGGGGAGATGGGAGAGGGGAGGGGAGACGTATGGGGAGAGGGGAGAGGAGACTATGGGGAGAGGGGAGACTATGGGGAGAGGGGAGGGGAGACTGAGGGGAGAAGGGAGAGGGGAGACTGAGGGGAGACTATGGAGAGAAGGGAGAGGGGAGACTGAGGGGAGAAGGGAGAGGGGCAGACTGAGGGAAACTGAGGGGAGAAGGGAGGGGGAGACTGACGGGGAGAGGAGAGGGGAGACTGAGGGGAGAAGAGAGAGGGGAGACTGAGGGAGACTAGGGAAGAGAGTAGACTTGAGGGGAGAGGGGAGGGAGGACTATATAGAGAGAGGGAGAGGGGAGACTGAGGGGAGACTGAGGGAAGAGAGGAGACTGAGGGGAGAGGGGAGGGGAGACTATGGAAGGGGAGGGGAGACTGAGGCGAAGAGGGAAGGGAGACTGCAGAGGGAAGAAGGGAGAGGGGGAGACTGGGGAGAGGGAGGGGAGACTATGGGGAAGTGAGAGGGGAGACTGAGGGAGACTGAGGGAGAAGGGAGAGGGAGACTGACGGGAGACTGAGGGGAGAAGGTGAGGGGAGATCTGAAGGAGAAGGGGAGGGAGACTGAGGGAGAGGCGAGAGGGGAGACTGAGGGAGACTGAGGGAGAAGGGAGAGGAGACTGAGGGGGAGACTATGGAGAGGGCGAGAGGGTGAAGACTGAGGGGAGAAGGGAGGAAATGGACTGTCTGGCCATAAAAAGAACAGATGTTTCAGAACTCCAATCATTTAACATTATTTTCAGTGTTGTGAACAGCGAACTCCAATCATTTAACATTATTTTCAGTGTTGTGAACAGCAGCAGCTCATTACCACAGAAACATCAAACCAACCCAGGGATGCAGTGTCACTGTGAGCCTGTTGCAGACGGCACAGTCACACCACAATCTGCCTCAGAATTATCATTACTGTGGCAAAATGAAATCAAAGCTCAAAACCATAAGAGCAACAACACGAAGAAGAAGAAGAAGGTGTTTGTGAGTAGCAGTGTCCTGTCTGGGTACTGCAGTGTGCCCCCTGTCTGTCTGTCTGGGTACTGCAGTGTGCCCCCTGTCTGTCTGTCTGGGTACTGCAGCATGGCCCCCTGTCTGTCTGTCTGAGGTACCTGCGTGTCCCCCTGCTGCTTTGTTCTGGGTATGCGTGTGCCCCCTGTCTGTTTCTGTCTGGGTTACTGCAGTGTGCCCCTGCTCTGTCTGTCTGGGTACTTTGCAGTGTGCCCCCTGTTGTCTGTCTGGGTACTGCGTGTGCCCCCTGTTCTGGTTCTGGTCTGGGACTGCGAGTGTGGCCCTGTCTTCTTATGTCTGGGTACTGCAGTGTGCCCCCTGTCTGTCTGTCTGGGTACTGCAGCATGGCCCCCTGTCTGTCTGTCTGTCTGGGTACTGCAGTGTGCCCCCTGTCTGTCTGTCTGGGTACTGCAGCATGGCCCCCTGTCTGTCTGTCGTCTGTCTGCGGTATGCAGCATTGGCCCCTGTCTAGTCTGTCTGTCTGTCTGGGTACTGCAGTGTGGCCCCCTGTCTGTCTGTCTGTCTGGGTACTGCAGTGTGCCCCCTGTCTGTCTGTCTGGGTACTGCAGCATGGCCCCCTGTCTGTTTGTCTGTCTGGGTACTGCAGATCGTGCCCCCTCTGTCTGTCTGGGTACTTGCAGCAGGGCCCCCGTCGTTTTGTTGTGCTGGGTACTGCAGTGTGGCCCCCTGTCTGTCTGTCTGGGTACTGCAGCATGGCCCCCTGTCTGTCTGTCTGTCTGGGTACTGTAGTGTGCCCCCTGTCTGTCTATCTGGGTACTGCAGTGTGCCCCCTGTCTGTCTGTCTGTCTGTCTGTCTGGGTACTGCAGTGTGGCCCCCTATCTGTCTGTCTGGGTACTGCAGTGTGCCCCCTGTCTGTCTGTCTGGGTACTGCAGCGGACTGAGCAGGCACATGTTCATAGCTGACCTGTGGTGGTTGTAGTTAACCTTAGTATCTCGTTGTCAAGTACATTTAACAGTGACATAATTCTGCTTTGGTGGCTGTGACTGGTAGATGTGTGTCACATTCCCTGAGAGTAGAGCTTTTCTCCCCAGAGGCTGGGGGCAATACCCCTCCCAGCCATCGGGGGAGCTCACACTACATCTGATACTGATATGAGGCAGAGGGGTCTCAACAGGATGAAATAACCTTCTCCCCCTTCTTTTCAGAAAAAAGATACAAGAAAAAAAGCTATTTTGAGCATTTGAGAATAATAGTACAGTACAAATATGTCCAGAAAGTGCTTCTAGAGGCTAAGATAAAGTAACGCAGAACAGTGGTGACTTTAGAGTGTTTACAAGAAGCCTTGTCAATCGGACAACAACAACATATATAAACAGTTGCAAACTACACACATCAATACTTTGTATCAAGCTCTGCATACTTGTGAGAAGGACATTTGGTTACAGTGCTGTGTATGTAAAATTATTCCAAAACAGACAATAATGCGAGCGGATATATTCAAGTAACAGATCTGTAGTGATATCAGTCCAGTGTGAAAAGGAGCAGTGTTTAAGTCTCTCCTGTGTCCTGCAGCCGTCTAATATGCTCCCTTGCTGCTTGTCTCTACGTCAGGTCAGTCAGTCAACAGAATCCCAGTCCAAGTGTTCTGGAAGCCCAACACCTGACAGGCTAGGACTCTTGTGCTCCTTGTGTCAAATCCCTGAGCAAAGTCACATAGAATTCCCGCCCACAGGCACAGGAAGTAGCAAACAGGAAACCAGTCTGTCATCCTCTCTGTGAGCCCCTTCGACTCCCCTTTGGAGGGCAAGAGAGAGGACTGATGCAAGTTGTAGTTTAATATCAACTGAGGAATTATGGGAACTGTAGTTTAATCAGTGAAAGGGTAGGTCGGAGTTGGATACATGTCAATTGAGGGGTTGTGGGATTTGCAGTTTCATTAATAAGATGTTAGATGATAGTTATAGTTTAGTAAAAGGTGCTCCTGGAATATAAAGTTTACTGTCAGTGAGGAGGTCGATGGTAGCTATAGTAACGTGGGTAGAGAGGGCTGTAGCTGCTGGAGTGACTGTAGAAGGAGGAGGGACTATGGTAGAAGGAGGAGGGACTATGGTAGGAGGAAGGGGAGGCATAGGAGGAGGAGTACGAGGGGTGTGATAGACTGGCAAGGGGGCGTGTCCTGGGGGAGGAGCTCCAAGGGGATCTCCGCGTCAGGAGAGGCGATCTGTACGGGGACGAGGGGGCGGAGCCTGGCAGGGAGGGGCGACTGGGAGATGCCCGGGTGTCAGAGGAAAAGATTCTAGACACGGCCGAGAAACGAGGAGGATGGGAGTGTTCTACACTCAAGCTGTCCACCAGGCGGGTCTCAGCCCCTTGGTTCTCCTGGACCCCAGCCTCCCGGTCCCCCTGTGTTTCCAGGTTCTGAGCCAGATGCTGAGGGGAAGAGGGGAGTGAGGAGGCAGCCTGCAAGGCAGGAGGGCTCCCTGGAACGGAGTGAGCAGGGGAGTCTCTGGGAGACGGGCTGGGGAGAGGGCAGGGAGGCGCAGGGGGCGTGGTGGAGGAGGTGAGAGCCAGGGTCAGGGAGGCTGTAGTCACTGGACTGAGAGGGGCATTGGAGAGGCCAGGAGAAGAGGCTGAGGCAGACGCTGGGTGACTTACTTTAGGGGTGCTGGTCCGGGGACGAGCGGTCTTGCCCCCCGGTGAGCGATGGCTCAGCTCCTGGTCGAAGGCCAGATCCTCCAGACGCTGAGTCAGAGCCAGCTTCTGCTGGATGGCCATGCGGAGCAGAGAGTTCAGGGTCTTCTTCTCATCCTCTGCTGCAGTCAGCTGACGCTGCATCTCATCCAGGCGGGTCAGATACTGGTCACACCTGGGGAAGGAAGGTTAGATACTAGTCACACCTGGGGAGGGGAGGTCATATACTGGTCACACCTGGAGGAGCAAGGTTAGATACTAGTCACACCTGGGGAAGGAAGGTTAGATACTAGTCACACCTGGGGAAGGAAGGTTAGATACTAGTCACACCTGGGGAAGGAAGGTTAGATACTAGTCACACCTGAGGAAGGAAGGTTAGATACTAGTCACACCTGGGCAGAGGGGAGTCAGATACTGGTCACACCTGGGGAAGGAAGGTTAGATACTAGTCACACCTGGGGAAGGAAGGTTAGATACTAGTCACACCTGGGGAAGGAAGGTCATATACTAGTATCTAACCTGGGAAGGAAAGGTTAGAGATACTAGTCACACCTGGGGAAGGAAGGTCATATACTGGTCACACCTGGGGAAGGAAGGTTAGATACTAGTCACACCTGGGCAGAGGGGAGTCATATACTGGTCACACCTGGGGAAGGAAGGTTAGATACTAGTCACACCTGGGGAAGGAAGGTGGATACTAGTCACACCTGGGGAAGGAAGGTGGATACTAGTCACACCTGGGGAAGGAAGGTCATATACTGGTCACACCTGGGGAAGGAAGGTGGATACTAGTCACACCTGGGCAGAGGGGAGTCATATACTGGTCACACCTGGAGGAGCAAGGTTAGATACTAGTCACACCTGGGGAAGGAAGGTTAGATACTGGTCACACCTGGGCAGAGGGGAGTCATATACTGGTCACACCTGGAGGAGCAAGGTTAGATACTAGTCACACCTGGGCAGAGGGGAGTCAGATACTGGTCACACCTGGGGAAGGAAGGTTAGATACTAGTCACACCTGGGCAGAGGGGAGTCATATACTGGTCACACCTGGGGAAGGAAGGTTAGATACTGGTCACACCTGGGC
>BROE01000027.1:13499709-13524709 GCA_036571765.1 Plecoglossus altivelis
AGGGAGAGGGAGAGAGAGAGAGAGAGAGGGAGTGTGTGTCTAGACAGAGAGAGGGAGAGTGTGTGTGTATAGACAGAGGGAGGGAGAGTGTGTTGTGGTGTGTGTGTAGTACATGGTTGGTGATCTGGAGAGAGAGAGGGAGAGTGTGTGTGTAACCAGAGAGAGGAGAGAGAGTGAGAGTGTTGCTGTGTGTAGACGAGGATGGGAGAGGAGAGAAGAAGAGAAAGAAAAGGAAGGAGAGAGAAAGACATAGAAAAAGAGACAGAAGGGAGGGAGGGAGAAACAGAGAGAGAGGGGAGGGGAGAGCAGAGAGGGAGAGTGTTCAGCTGTATAGACACAGGGAGGGAGAGAGAGAGGGAGAGTGTGTGTGTATAGACACAGGGAGGGAGAGAGAGAGGGAGAGTGTGTGTGTGATCAGACACGGGGATTTGTGGGTGTGTGTAGAGAGAGAGGGAGAGTGTGTTGTGTAGATATAGACATTGTCGGTCTATGGGAGGGTAGATAGGTGATGGAGTGGAGAGTTGTGTGTTGTGAATTTATTGACACGAGGGTATGTATGAGAGATTGGATGAGTGTTGTGTATATGTAGTCATCATGGAGGGAGAGAGGAGTGAGGTGTGAGGAGTTCGTTTTTTTGTTGTGGGTGGGTATATTTTGGTGTTTGTATTTATTTGTGTGATGGTTATGGATTGGAGAGTGTGAGAGGGGTGTGTGGGGATAGTTTTGACATTTCTTATTGGTGGGTAGTGTGATGGAGATTGATGTTATGGTAGTGGTATTGGTTGTTGGGTGTGGTGGTAGTTTATCTGTCGTCATCAGTCTTTATTTCTTTGGTTATGTGTTTGGAGAGAAGAGAGGGTGATGAATGTTTTGTGTTGCGTATTAGGACAGGTCATTGTGGAGTGGAGAGTAGTTAGAGGGAGAGTGTGTGGTTTGTATTATGATCACAAGGTTATTTTGAGTTTTTTTGGTGTTTTTTGTGTCGTTCCTTGTTCTTTGTTTTTTTTGTTGTCTTTTTTTTGTTTTTTTTTTTTCTTTTTTTTTGTGATTATTTTTTTTTTTTTTTCTCTTTCTTTTTTTTTTTTGTTTTTTTCTTGCTGTTTTTCTTTTTTGTTTTTTTGTGCTGCTGGCGTGGTTGAGGCCGCGCGCGGGTGGGGGGACGGGCGCGGGGGGGGCGACGCGGGGGGGGGGCGGCGGAGAGCGGGCACCGCGCCAAAAGAAGGTGAGGGAGAGAGAGAGGGAGAGTGTGTGTGTAGACACAGGGAGGGAGAGAGAGAGGGAGAGTGTGTGTGTGGGGGGGGGAGGGTGGGAGGTGGGAGGAGAGAGAAGAGGAGAGGAAAAAGAGATATCTTAAAACTAGGGATGACCTCAGGAAGTGATTTATGGTTTTGACCATGTATTGATCATCTCTTCCAGGAATGTGTGTGTTGGTGTGCATGTGTGTTCATAATCCATATTCAAGACAGATGTATTAGACTATACTGATACTATAGTCTATGACACTAGCTAACATGATACTAACTAACCCAAACTAACCTTGATATAGTGAGATGGAGAAGGACAACATGGGGCCTCTTGGAGGAATGATACTGTTGGCTTTCTGGAGCTCTTTCACACAGCCTTTCACCCTGTGTCTTCTTTGCTCTAATTAATGCCCTCTCTCTTGCCCTCTCTCTCCCATCCCCTCTCTCTCCCTCTCGTCTTCTCCCCTCCTCCTCCTCCGTCCCTCTCTCACCTCCTCCCCCGTCCCGCTCTCCTCCCCTACCCCTCTCTCTCTCCGCCCGCCCCCACCCTCTCTCGAATCCCTCTCTCCTTCCCTCTGTCCTCCTCACCTCCCCCCCCCTCATGGTTCTTCTCCGATTCACCATAAGTCACTCCTAACTCCGCTCCGCCTTCTCCCTCCCCCCTCTCTTCTTCCTCCCCCTCGCCTCCCATTTCCTACCTCCACCCGTGCTCCACTCCACCCTTCTCTCTCTGCGCCGGTCCATCACTCTCTTCCCCATCCCCGCTCCCTCCATCTCTCCCTCCTTCTCTCTCCAATCTCCATCTCCCTCTCCACCTCCAATCCTCTCTCCTCTCCCTCCCTCCGTCACCCTCCCTCCCCTCCCTCTCCCTCTCCCCTTCTCCCACCTCTCCTCTCTCCTCAATTATCTTTTCTCCTCCCATCTCCTCTCCCCCCCCTGGGTGTTCTGCAGTCTGTTCTGGAATACTAATGCTCTCTCACAGGGTCACCCCACCACAGGGTGTAGAAACTAACACACAGACACATGCCTACATGCACATACACTCACACAGACATACATACACATGATACACATCTCACAGTGAGCATCATGCCCTTTCACCCACTTTACATTTATGTGTGTGTGTCTCCTACTATCTCCCCCTATGCTACTTATGCTCACACACACGACTATTAGACCATAGGACGAGGGATAAACCCTTTTAATCACACTTTCTTCTTGGTGAATAGTCTTAAACCACAGCTGAGCTACACAGTAACTCATGGTGAATTATTCACTACCTGTCTGCCTGCTTAGGTGGGCTACCCCAGACGTAACGTCCCATTGGCTCTGCGTCTATGACATCATAGTCATGGGCTGTCAGTGTGGGCTGTTTTTAGCCTAGCAGCATTGCTAATGCACATCCTGAATGTTTCATCACTTGGTGGCCCGGTCAGCCTGCTCAAACCCCACATCGCTCCTCCTCACACTCCCTCAGTCACAACAAATACCAGCTGTCTGGGGGAACTGACTCACACCCCTCATACCCCTACACACACCCCTACACACACCCCTACACACACCCCTACACACACACTCCCTCAGTCACAACAAATACCAGCTGTCTGGGGGACCTGACTCACACCCCTCATACCCCTACACACACCCCTACACACACCCCTACACACACACTTCCTCAGTCACAACAAATACTAGCTCTCTGGGGGAAACAGACTCAAACACACACCCCTACACACACACCCCTACACACACCCCTACACACACACCTCTACACACACACCCCTACACACGCACCTCTACACACACACACCCCTACACACACACACCCATACACACACCCCTACACACACGCACCTCTACACACACACTCCTACACACACACTCCTACACACACCCCTACACACACACCCATAAACACACTCCCATACACACACACCCCTACACACACACATCACACATCTTGTAAACAAGCCAACATCACCCATAACTGAACCTTCTGGATGTTTTTCAATAGGGTAACCATGACAACATAAGAACTTAGATTTGATGTTCAGTAGAATCCTGCTGCTGTTAAATGACATCATCCAGCTGGAGCACTTCCTGCTTGTTAACTATTGGTTATTAGATTGGAACAACCTATCAGAGTCATTCAATTAGCTAATGTTTTCAGAGCAGGTGGGCAGACAGTGTAACATTGTAAATATCCACATGAAAATAACTGGTGAGCATTTTGAAAATGTAATTAAAACCTAATCAAATTTTACTGTTACGTCACAGTTCTTGTTATGTTGTTAAGCACAAATATTTTTTTATATATAACAATTTAAATATAATATTAGTGTCTAATAAATAATAGTTAAATGTATTTCAGAGTCTGGGTGAGGGTTGTCATCAGTCACACACTGTCTGGGCCTCCTTCTTCCTAGTTAACAAGGTAACAACCCCACAGACAGCTGATCTGCTATTATCTCCTGATCTAATGCTGTATCATCCTTCTATTTTGATATGTGTCATACTATATGTATTCTTATTAAGACATGATGCCCTCCCACGATGCCCTCCCACGATGCCCTCCCACGATGCCCTCCCACGATGCCCTCCCACGATGCCCTCCCACGATGCCCTCCCACGATGCACTCCCACGATGCACTCCTCTGCACCAAAACACAAACCACACAAGGAGAATCTGCTCAGTCTGGTGCAGAGCATCAAGTTACTACACTCCTCCCTGTAGCAGAGCAACAGAACAGCTCCCTCTCTCTCTCCCCCTCATCCCTCTAACTCACTCTCCCTCCCTCTCTCCCCCTCATCCCTCTAACTCACTCTCCCTCCCTCTCTCCCCCTCATCCCTCTAACTCGCTCTCTCCCACCAAACCATCACAACCCCACAACAGCGACAGAATTCCTGCGCCACGTCTGAGTGCACCCAGCCAACGAGCATCAAGTTAACACTACCTACCCCAGTCAGCCACGGAGCCACACAGAACCATCTGCCTCCCTCTCCTCTCTCCCCCTCCATCCCCTCCATCCACCACCACCCCCCCTCAACACACTCCCTCCCTCCCTCCCCTCACTCCCACTCTCTCTTTCTGTCTCTATCTCCTCTCCCTCTTTCCTTTCTTCCTCCCTCCCCCCTCACTCTCTCCCCCCCACCCCCCCCCATCCCCCCCACCCCTCCCCTGCTCTACATTCCACTTCCTCTTCCTCCTGCACCTCTCCCTCCCTTCTCCCCCTACCTCCCTCTTAACCTCGCTCCTCCTCTCCCCTTCATCCCTCTAACTCACCTCCCCCTCCCCTCTCCTCTCCCCTACCACCCCCTCCCTAACTCACGCTCCTCTCCCCCTACCCATCCCTCCTAACTCATCTTCCCTCCCTCCTCCTCCCTCCCACACACATCCGCCGTCTCCCTCCATCTCTCCCCCTTACTCCCACCTAACTCACTCTCCTCCCCCCCATCCCTCTCCTCCCCATCCCTCCACCCTCCATCCATCCACCCATCCAACACCCACCCACCCATCCATCCACTCTCCCTCCCTCTCTCCCCCCCTCATCCCCTCAACTCAGCATCTCTCTCCCGCATCCCTTCTAACTCACCTCTCCCTCCCTCCTTCTCCCTACCAATCCCCCTACTAACCTCGCTCTCTTCCCCCTCGCATCCCTCTACTCACACTTCCCTTCCCCCCTTCATCGCCTCTCCCTCCCTCTCTCCCCTCCATCCCCCCACACTAACTTCACCTCTCTCCCCCCTCCCATACCCCTCTAACTCACTCTCCCTCCCCTCTTCTCTCCCCCGTCTCCTCCTTACCAACCACTCTCCCCTCCCTCTCTCTCCCCCTTTACACAGCCCTAACTCACTCTCCCTCCCTCTCTCTCCTCATCCCTCTAACTGGCTCTCTCTCCTCATCCCCCTAACTCACTCTCCCTCCATCTCCCCCCTCATCCCTCTAACTCACTCTACCTCCCTCTCTCCCCTCATCCCTCTAACTCGCTCTCCCTCCCTCTCTCCCCTCATCCCCCTAACCCACTCTCTCCCCTCATCCCCCTAACTCACTCTCCCTCCATCTCTATCCCTCCCTCCGTCCCTGCCCCTCTCTCCATTTCTCCCTCTTTCTCTGCATCTCCCCATCTCTCCCTGTCACTCTGGGAGGCCTATGTTTTTATCAACACAATGATGCGGCCCTGCCCAAATACGACCCATTCGGCGCTGTGGCGGCGACCACGTTGAGAAAGTGACACCAACATATTTATGTTACAAACACCCGCTGACAGTGGCTACGCTGAGCCTTTCATAAGGGCGTGATGCGGAACAAGCATCTGGCCGTACCTCCTGTAACTGTTCCAGCTCCACCCGAAGCGCCTCCTGCTCGGCCTCTAGTTCTGCGTACTGCTGCTTCAGAGTCTGGTTCTCCTCCAGGACAACAAGCCCGCACTCCGCGGCACGGACCTTCTCCCGGTTGGCCTCTGCCAGCTCCCGGCTGAGCCTCTCCACCTCCGCCCGACACTGCTCCACCGTGTCCCCGCATCCCCCCCCGGCGGCCATCCCTCCTCCTCTCCAACACTCCGCTCCTCGTCCCTGCGGATGTGCAGGGAGGCGGAGGATGAGACAGCTGTAGCAGACAACAAACCCGATGCTTCTGTTTAACCAGCAGTTTAAGAACGCATGTCAGAAACGCGTGAAACCCCTTAGCGCGAGGCGATCATACTCGTGGTGCTGCGGTCCTGGCGCGCGGTTTCCCTCTCGTCTAAACGTCCCGCCTGCTTTTTCCTCTTCTTTTTCTGCTTATTCATCGGGATGCGGGCGCCATCTCTTCCTACGGCCATGAAGCACGGTGCTCGCAACTCTCTCCCATCTCTGTGGTGGTGACGTCGGTATCGGAGACACCCGTGCTCACCGCCCCCCGCTGTAAAGTAATCTTCTGTTACACCGGGAGAGGCGCGTGTTATGACGCTTCAGTCTTGTACGATCAAGAAATAACCATGTGATTCGGTATAGTTAAAACTGTTCTATTAAATATATTATTGTGTGTTTTGTAATACATATAGTCTTAATATACATATATTTGCTTACCATTCATTGTTAAATTGAGAATTCATTTATTTTGTAAATTCATGTGTTTTTTTATCGCTGTTTGTATAACTTGTGATGTTTCTTATAGTATCCATCCATGCTGTGTGTGTTTTGGAACGCGTTGGAACATTCTCCAGGAGACTGCTTCACCGTCTAATCTCAGGAAGGTCAGAGAATCATTTGTGCATCTGTCCTTCTATCAGCTATCCTGGGTGATCTTGTCCTCTGCTTCTCTTGTTTCAAACATAAGTGTTCGTATACCCCAACCACTTTCTCCTCACTGAACGCATTGTGCGGCCGCCTGCAAGGAAATGCGCTATATAAATCCAGTTTGAGTGTATTTATTGTCGGTGTTCATGTAGTATTCAGTAGCAATATAATGGTTTGCTTGAACTATTTCTGCAATAATTTGTATTGTAAGTTAACCAATTACGTAGGTCATAGTTATTATGATAGCAGTTAGTCTGTCGCTAACAACTGTGTGTAGTCAGCCTACAGCGTCCCCTCCTGGCCAGACTGGATAATGGTCACCTCGGCCATCATACAACAGCTGGAGAGGAAGGGTGTTGTTCATAGTACAAACGCTAGATGGCAGCATTGCATATTCAAACAGCAGGTGCTGCAATTGGACTGTCATTAATCACTTTGACTCGTCGGGACAGGGACATGCTCCTCACCCCACCATAAGACAGACAGACAAAGAGAGAGAGACACAGAGAGAGAGAGAGAGAGAGAGAGAGAGGGAGAGAGAGAGACATAGAGAGACACAGAGAGACGTAGCGAGAGATAGATGGGTGTTGACAAGGCCCGACAGATGCAGAGGGATGGGCCTTAAAAATATGACTAAATCCTTTTCCCCTCTCTCTCTATCTCCCCCCTTTATCTCTCTACCTCTCCCCTCTCTCTCTATCTCTCCCCTTTCACTCTATCTCTCCCCTCTCTCTCTATCTCTCCCCTTTCTCTCTCTCTCTATCTCTCCCCTTTCTCTCTCTCTATCTCTCCCCTTTCTCTCTATCTCTCCCCTCTCTCTCTATCTCTCCCCTCTCTCTCTATCTCTCCCCTTTCTCTCTATCTCTCCCCTTTCTCTCTCCTCTCCCCTCTCTCTCTCCTCTCCCCTCTCTCTCTCCTCTCCCCTCTCTCTCTCCTCTCCCCTCTCTCCTCTCCCCTCTCTCTCTATCTCTCCCCTCTCTCTCTCCTCTCCCCTTTCTCTCTTCTCTCCCCTCTCTCTCTCTGTCCTCTCCCCTCTCTCTCTCCTCTCCCCTCTCCCCTCTCTCTCTCCTGTGCCCTGTGATTTCCCAATGGGGACAGTTCAGGCAGCTACCCTGCTACCTACCTGTGCAGAATGAATGAGGGCTGAAGGGGGGAGGTCAGTAGGATGGTAAACTAGGCCATTGCTGCTGAATCTCCTGCCTGAAGACCATGATACACCATCTCTCCTCTTCCCCATGCAACTCAAACACCAGAGATCTGACATCACTACAAGAGAAAGGGATGGATGGGAGAGGACATGAGAGAGGTGTATGACAGGACACTAGAATGAGGAGAGAGACTTGAGTCTGTGTGAATTTCAGTGTGTGTGTGTGTGTGTGTGTGTGTGCGCACTGCACATGTGCATGTGTGTGTTATTGGGAAGGAGGGGAGGAAGTGGGAAGGGCCAGATTAAAGAGCATGGTTAAGACTGAGTCTTCCTCTGTGGTCTAATAAAGATGTTTGCTTCAGCCTGTATCAGTTCTCAACACCACCTCTGATGCTGAAAAATCCCTGCTTTCTCCTCTCCCACCTGCTTTCTCCTCCCCCTCTCTCTTTCTCCTATCTCCTCCTCTTATCCTCTCCTATCTCTCCCTCTCTCCCTCTCCTCCTCTCTCCCTCTCCTCCTCTCTCCCTCTCCTCCCTCCGCCTCCGCTTTCCCCTTCTTCTCTTTCTCTGTATTGATATATATACATGAAAGAAATATATACACATACTTTCCTACTTAAATTCCTCTCTCTCTCTCTCTCTCTCTCTCTCTCCCATCTTCCCTCTCATTTCTCATCTTTAGTCCCAGTGGGTTTCTGTTAAGAGCTTCAAATACAAGAACCTTCTCCCAAACCCTCCCAACTCTCTTTTCTCTCATTCTCTCTGAGAGGCTAAAAGAGAGGGAGAGTGGGAGAGACAGGGAAGGGGAGGGGGGAGAGTGGAAATGAAAGGAGAGATCTACCATGTATTATTTAATACCTACTATATAATTTGTTTTGTGTAGTGTGTGTACATGTGCATCCCTGAGTGTGTGTTTGCTGTTTGTCCGTCTGGAAGTCTGTCAAGTGTTCGCCAATTCTAGTGTGTAGATGTTAGATGAGATAAAGTTATATGTTGCGGTAGTATGTAGATATGTAGATGTTTTTAATATGGAGATATGAAGATGTTTCTAATATGGAGATATGAAGCTTTGCGCAAGTTCAATCAAGCAAGACCGATCCCTGCACTCGGACACATCTTATAATTTGATCTCTCGCTCTCGGCTAGGAACGCTTTGCTTGTCATCCGGGTTCCGCATTATTTAATGCTGACGTCTATAAATGAACACTCTAAATTAGCATGATCGCGTCAGCCTATCGCTATGATCTCATGCTTTTTAAATACGATTCACTCCTTGTTAAGTTTGTCCATGCGATCAAGTGCGCGACCCTCCGCCACCGCCAGGTGTCTGGTCTTTACCTCATCTGGCTGGATCATCTTCGGCGGTGCCACCAGTGTCTGGACTCCGGGGGATTCTTATTCTATGCAAGGCCGGCGCCCATTGATCTATAATTCCCTCGGGGTCCAAGCCCAAACAAGTGTGATACATTTACATCTGTAAATAAAATTACTTCACCGTTCAGGTGTCTCCTGATTAAAATGTAGATGCTAGTTTTACGTTGCTAGATTACCTATATAGATTAGATACGGAAACATTTCCCCAAAACACCTGAATTATTATTATTATTATTTATCACCACGATGCCCCCTGGACCACTGTAAAACATGTAAGACTTCAGAATGATACAAAGCAGTTATGTAACATCTCAAGACAAGTTATGTTACTTGTTAGTTTGGCACCTAACATGATAACCGCTGCATCTTATCAGTGCAGTGGTTATCATGTTAGGTCATCATTCATTGGTGTGCTCATCTCGCTTGTCATTAGTCTGTTTATAATGAGTTCCTTCAGGAACCATCCTGTAATCACAAAGGCTAATTCAATTGGGGGAAGATTAATGGAGTCGCTCCCTCATTATGATCCTTGTGCGTAGATGAATGACGTCCCTCACAGTGTTCACTCTGCTGGTTCCCCTTGATAACAGTTCTGGATGATGATACTTATTAAAGGCTCCACCTCTTCTCAAGCCTAATCAGCTCAGCTCCTCCATCCACACCAGGCTGGTCTGTTCATCCAGACCTTCGAATGGTTCTAATCCCACTCTGGACCTTTGCAGAGAGGAAAGGACAAGGACTGGCTCATACGGGAAAGATCCAGGGAGAATCAGATGGACGGTATTTATAGACCAAACAAGTAAGTGAAATTATGCCGTCAAATGGAAATGTTGCAGACCTGTGGTGATGAACCCACCCTGGACTGAAACTGCTGATCAAGGGTCCTGTCCTGCTAGAGGGAGCATGAGGAGGGGTGGGTCTGGGGTGGAGGGAGAGAGAAGGGGGAGGAGAGGGAGCGTGAGAAGGGGTGGGTCTGGGGTGGAGGGAGAGAGACAAGGGGGAGGAGAGGGAGCATGAGAAGGGGTGGGTCTGGGGTGGAGGGAGAGACAAGGGGGAGGAGAGTCAGGACTTGCAGGAGAGAGAAGGGGGAGGAGTCAGGACTTGCAGGAGAGAGAAGGGGGAGGAGTCAGGACTTGCAGGAGAGAGAAGGGGGAGGAGTCAGGACTTGCAGGAGAGAGAAGGTCTCTGCTCTGTTTGTGTTTGTCTGTGACTACTCATTTGGTGCTGCACAGATTTCTGATATAAATCAGGTGTTTGTGACCCTGAAATGTTTGTGTGTATGTGCATGCGGTGTTTTTGGATGCACAAGGCGATTGTGCGGTGCGTGTGTGTTGGTGTGGGTGTATTCAGTGTGCGTGTGATGTGGGTGTGTGTTGGGTTCAGCTACAAACGCGTTGGTGTGTGTGTGCAATGTGTGTGGGTGTGTGTGTGTGTGGGTGTGGTGAGAGGATCCAGAGAGCAGATAAACATACTCATTACTCCAGTAACGACACCCAGAGGAGCCCCACCCTGTACACACACTCACACATTCCCTGTTCTTCTGTCTGTCTGTCTGTCTGACTGTCTGTCTGTCTGCTGTTGTCCTCCATCCCCACTTTCTCTCTCCACTCCCTCTCTCCCCCCCCCTCTCTCCCTCTCCTCTCCCCCTTTCCCTCTCCTCCACTCCCTCTCTCCCCCTCATCCCCCCTCTTCCCTCTCTCTCCCCCCTCTCCCTCTCCCCTCTCTCTCCCCCCCTCCTGTCCTCCCCCCTCTCTCTGCTACGCACCAGTGAGAACTCCTCCCCCCCTGGCGCCTTCTATTACAGAGCTCTGATGCACAAAGTGGAAGAGGACGAAGAGGAAGAGTGCTTGCGTGCGTGTTGAGGCACATGTGTGTGTGTGTGTGTAAAGAGTCGTGAATGGTGTATTTTACTGAGAGTTGGTGAATACTCTCCTGAAAGTTCCCTCTCTCCTCTCCTGGGATTGACTGTTCAGATTCCTCACTTAGATATTCCCCTCCCCTCCTACTCCCCTCCCTCCCTCCCTCCCCCCCTCCCTCCCTCCCTCCCCTCCCTCCCTCCTCCCTCCTCCCTCACCTCCGCTCCTTCCTCTCCTCTCCCCTCCCTCCCATCCTCCCCTCCCTCCCTTCCCTCCTCCCTCCCTCCCTCCTCCCCTCCCCCCCTTCCTCTCCCCCTCCCTCCCTTCCCCCCCTCCCCTTCCCCTCCCCACTTAGATGTCATAGAGTTAGACAGGTAGAGTCCAGACAGTCAGGTAAAGAAACTGTTAAACATCAGAGAGAGTTCGACAGGTAGGTGTTCAACTGTGTTGCTTGCTCTTAGATCTGCATTAGCTTTCATGAGGTGTGTATCTTGTTAGCTTGGGTTAGCTTGCTCTGAACGATGTCCCTCCTGTGGGAGTGTAGTGTTAGCTTGGGTTAGGGTTAGCTTGCTCTGAACGATGTCCCTCCTGTGGGAGTGTAGTGTTAGCTTGGGTTAGGGTTAGCTTGCTCTGAACGATGTCCCTCCTGTGGGAGTGTAGTGTTAGCTTGGGTTAGGGGTAGCTTGCTCTGAACGATATGGTGAAAGAGTGTTGCTGGAGCCTGTAGAAAGGTAGATGATAACTTTTAACTTTTCTCAGGGATAATGACCTCACAGGGATAATGACCTCACAGGGATAATGACCTCACAGGGATAAAGACCTCACAGGGATAATGACCTCACAGGGATAATGACCTCACAGGGATAATGACCTCACAGGGATAATGACATCACAGGGATAATGACCTCACAGGGATAATGACATCACAGGGATAATGACCTCACAGGGATAATGACCTCACAGGGATAATGACATCACAGGGATAATGACCTCACAGGGATAACTTCAGGGATCACACTCTTTCACACACACCGTCACACACACAGTCATACACACATCACACACACCATCACACACACACACCGTCACACACACCGTCACACACACCGTCACACACACAGTCATACACACATCACACACACCATCACACACACACACCATCACACACACAGTCACACACACCATCACACACACAGTCACACACACCGTCACACACACAGTCACACACACAGTCACACACACCATCACACACACACCATCACACACACACCGTCACACACACAGTCATACACACCATCACACACACAGTCACACACACCGTCACACACACAGTCACACACACCATCACACACACACCATCACACACACACCGTCACACACACAGTCATACACACATCACACACACCATCACACACACACCATCACACACACAGTCTCACACACTGCTTCATGTTGCTGTCTCTAGAAAGCTCTGTGTGTTTATTCACCCAAAGAGACACGAGCAGGGAGCAGAATGCTGCACTTTCTTCCTCAAAGAGAGAAGACACAGAAACACACAGAGAGTGTAAGTTGTACACATATTATTCTTATTGTAGATGTTCACATACAGTGTCTATACTGAAAGGGAGAGTGTCTGTTGCAGACAGTCTGGATGTGTTGGTACACACAGACCTGCCCGTGGGAGGACTAAGATCACACACACCCAGATTGCACCAGCAGTTTTCTGGGTCACTTACAGGGTATGTAAAACACACATACATAAGGATACTGCCTGGAGACAAACAGAAAGACATGTCATGGTGAGGAAGGTAACAGACATAAGACATACACAGACATGCAGGAGACACACAGGAGGAGAGACGCAGGAGACACGCAGGGGACAGACATGCAGGAGAGACACAGGGGACAGACATGCAGAAGACACACAGGGGACATGCAGGAGGAGAGACATGCAGGAGGAGAGACATGCAGGAGGACAGGAGAAGGGACTCTAATATGTAACCAGGCGTGTTATGGTATTCTCTCTGTTTCTTTGAGCTATTTTCATTCTGTGTTGTGATTCAAATGTCCAAGGTGGACATATGGCAGCTTTTACTGTCTAATAAAGACTTTCAGAAATGTAAATATGTCTCTCTCTCCCAGTCTCTCTCCCTGTCTCTCTCCCTGTCTCTCCCTGTCTCTCTCCCTGTCTCTCTCCCTGTCTCCTCACTCTCTCTCCCTGTCTCTCTCCCTGTCTCTCTCCCTGTCTCCTCACTCTCTCTCCCAGTCTCTCTCCCTGTCTCCTCACTCTCTCTCCCAGTCTCTCGCTTTATCTCTCTCTCCCAGTCTCTCTCTTTCCCTCATTCTTTGCATCTAATTTTCTGTATCTTTCTCTCTTTTCAATTCAATTGGAAGGGAGACAGAGAGAGAGGGAGAATGAGAGGGAATGAGAGAGAGACCCACAGGCTAACTGTGAAAGCCAAAACAAAGAGTTACAACAGCTGGTTGATAACACACAGACATCAGCTCCATGTTGACGCCTCCAGTCTGGATCACATGTTGAAGAACAGAGGAGAGAAGAGAGTGTTTTTGGAACCCTGGTGAGATTGCGTAATAGAGTATTGAATGAGCTGAGTTTACCTTTGAGGGGCCCTCTGAGTTCTCTACTGGCTCTGCTGTGTGTGTGTGTGTGTGTAAAAGGACTCTGCTGTGTGTGTGTGTGTGTGTATAAGGACTCTGCTGTGTGTGTGTGTGTGTGTGTGTGTGTGTGTGTGTGTGTGGTTGGTGTGGCTTGGTTCTCATATTGTGTTGTTTACACCAGTATCAGGGAAGAGTTTTGTTTGCAACTCTGTCCTGAAGACAACATCTGACACACTCTCTCTATCTTTCTCCACTTCTCTCTATCTTTCTCTCCCTCTCTCTATCTCCCCTCCCCGTCTCTCTGTCTCTTAAGAAAGGAAGTCAGAAAGACAGAGAAGGTCAGATCCTCACATCTCTAGAATGGTTTTTACCCAGACAGCTCCCTCTCTCACCCATACAGCCCCCTCTCTCTCTCACCCATACAGCCCCCTCTCTCTCACCCATACAGCTCCCTCTCTGCCTCACCCATACAGCCCTCTCTCTCTCACCCATACAGCTCTCTCTCTCTCTCTCTCTCTCTCTCTCACCCATACAGCTCTCTCTCTCTCTCTCACCCATACAGCTCCCTCTCTCTCTCACCCATACAGCTCCCTCTCTCTCTCACCCATACAGCTCCCTCTGCCTCACCCATACAGCTCCCTCTCTCTCTCACCCAGACAGCCTCCTCTCTGCCTCACCCATACAGCTCCCTCTGCCTCACCCAAACAGCCCCAAAGATTCCTCTCAAACGACCTTCAGAGTCTTGCCTCCTCCCTCTCTCTCTCATCCCTTCTCTGTCCCTCCTGCTGACCTTCAGATGTGTGAAAAGAGAGATGTGTCGGACTGAAGGTCTCCCAGACCAAACAAACAAGCTGCTCCAGAACACACAGTTCAGGCCCTGCAACAATACATACCATAATACTCTACAAGTGCAGCGGAGAGGATGGGGGAAGAGTGGAGAGGATGGGGGAAGAGTGGAGAGGATGGGGGAAGAGTGGAGAGGATGGGGGAAGAGTGGAGAGGATGGGGGAAGAGTGGAGAGGATGGGCTTAGGAAAACATAAGGTCGGGTAAGTACGAGACTGAGGGAACAAAAGAGCAAGAGGCAGGTAGATATAAGAAGCACAAGTCGAGCAGAGAGACGGATAAGGTCAGTTCCGACATGTATAAAAAGGAACAGGAAAGAAGAGAGTACACAGGTATAAGAAATCCTTTCCTTGCAAAGAACTAAGAGATAATAGTCATAGGAGAACCAAACGTACCGAAGGGACAAGCAGCCGAAAGAAGACAGCGAATACAGATGAACGAACAAATCTTAAGCGCAATGAGGGACAGACGATACTATTGAGCATTATTTGCAGACGGCTTATGATTGTTGAGGTAGGAAGAGGAGACGGTAGCGAGGAAGAGAGAAGAAACGAGTATCAGGAGGGTGCCGGGAAGGAAAACGGGGGAGGAGAGGAGTCTGTCACAACAACGACATTCCTTAGTCTACCTAACCAATGCCCTGCAGGGGATGAGTTAAGGAGGGAGGATTTAAAGAGACCAGCCCAAGCCCATGGACAACCCCACAATAACCAACCTGCCCAAGGATATCTAGGGTAGGGTAGCCAGCCAGCCAGCAGACCGATACACCCCTAACCCTCCAGCAGGGTTAGCCAGCCAGCCAGCCCTACATCCCCATACCAGAGACAGGGTTAGCCCCAGTCCCACAGCCCCCTAACCCTCCCAGCTACTGCGGTCAGCCAGCAGCCCGAGGCTCCCGTCCCCTCCAGAGCCAGGGTCCAGCTACTTAGCCAGCTCATCCCTTAACCCTCCCATGCACGAGAGGGAACACAGCCCACAGCCAGCCAGCCACCGCCTAAAACCTTCCAGCAGCGTCGCCACCGCGTAAGGCCCGAATGGCCAACGGCCACCTAACTCCATCCAGCAGGAGTCCATTCTAGCCAGCCAGCACAGCTACTACCTCCAAGAGCGAGGTATGAGCCGAGACCACCTGCCCAGCCCTAACCACGGTAACCCTCCCCAAAGCACGGCGTTACTGCACAAGACGGCAGCCAGCCCTTAACCCTCCCAGTGCAGCCAGTGTCGTAGTCCTAAGACCAGCACGGCCCATACCCTCCCATGGCAGCCTGGTTGTTCAGCTAGTGCTCAGCCAGCCCTAACCTCCTAATCCTCCAGACTACGGGCTGTAGAGCAGCCACAGCCCAATGAAGGCCTCGCTCCAGCAGAGCGGCGGCTTAGCCACCAGCCACGCCCTAACCTCTTAACCCGTGCCAGCAGCAGGGGTCAGCTACCAGCGCCACGCCCTAACCCTAACCCCTCCAGCAGGGTCAGCTAGCCAGCCAGCCCTAACCCTCCAGCAGGGTCAGCTAGCCAGCCAGCCAAACAACCAGCCAGCCAGCCAGCCCTAACCCTAACCCTCCAGCAGGGTCAGCCAGCCAGCCAGCCCTCACATTCCCCTACCCCCTTTCCAGCAGGTGTCAGCTAGCCCCTTAGGCCATCCCTCAACACCATCCAGCAGGTGCCAGCTTAGCCAGCCAGCCCTAACCACTCCTCCAGCCAGGGTTAGCTCTTAGGCCACCCAGCCCCTAACCTAACCCCCTCGCGAGTAGATCCTAAGGGTATTGTTCCGCGAGCCAAGCCCATAACCCTCCTGCAAGTAATGCAAAAGGGAATGTAAAACAGAGTAGAGACTCCCATCTAAGTCTACTAGATTCCCGAGCCACATTGTTACATCAGATATATGATTGATTCTCTAAGATCCTCACTAGCACGCTGATGACACCCACTGGGCTAGCTCCTGGGCTAGGGCCTGGGCTAGGGCCTGGGCTAGGGCCTGGGCTATCTCCTGGGCTAGGGCCTGGGCTAGCTCCTGGGCTAGCTCCTGGGCTAGGGCCTGGGCTAGCTCCTGGGCTAGGGCCTGGGCTAGGGCCTGGGCTAGCTCCTGGGCTAGGGCCTGGGCTAGGGCCTGGGCTACGGCCTGGGATCTGGCTAGAGCCTAGTCACAGTGGAGGGTCTAGGGGCTGTAGAGTAGACCTATTACTGTTGGGTAGGACTTGGACGGGGAGTCCTACCCAGGTAGACAGCAAACTAGCAGCATTGGTGTCTGTTCATTCACGGCCAACAAGCGTTTTATAGCAGCCTCTTTTTAGACAATCTAGTGGTCTAACAGATGACAGATTACAGATTAACAGGATTACCGGAGGGTCCTGGGAGGAGCAGGTCTGGGATCAGATTAAAGTTGTTTAAAGCCTGCAGGCTAGGCAGGACACAACGTTTAGACTGAACACAGGTCAGTATCTGTAAGAGTTCAGTCTGGGGTTGTCTTCTCAGACTGGCCGTCCTTGATGTGTGTGTGTGTGTGTGTGTGTGTGTGTGTGTGTGTGTGTGTGTGTGTGTGACCGTGTATATAAGTGTGTGTTGTTTGGGTGGGAGAGGTCGTGAGACAGACCTTGGAGGCAGTGTTGTAATCCTTCCTCCCAGATGGCCACCAGTGACTCAGACAGCAAAAGCTGTCATGACCGTTTGACATGTTCAACACGTCCAGAACCGCGCCTGCTAGCTGAGGTGTTTTCATGCACCATAATTGAGATAATATTACCATGCCGTGTACCTGGTTAGTTTAGCAGTGGGTCTGGTAAAAAAGACACATCTATGCCCCTGACTACCGAAACACTATTACAACTATTGACTTCTTATCCTTTATTACGGTACTGTCAATATACACAATGTTTATGGCGCTTTGAATTAAAGCTTTTACTTAGATGATTCAAATGTAAATGTTGGTTAAATAAGGCGTGAAAAACAAACCGTTTTGTTTTCCTCGAGCAACACACCGCTCATTAAACTCATTACCGCCGTGAGCTGTGTATGAAAACCGAAATTCCCCTCCCCCCTATCTTTTAATAAAAAAAGTTTATCGTTCAATCCTGCAGGCGCACTCCCGCGTTCAGACGTTCCTCGCGCCCCGTTGCCATGGATTTCCGTGTACGCGCTGAAGGCACGGCGGCGCGCAGCCCAGTCTCTCCGTAGGATTCGGTAGTCGACGGTTCTCGGCTGTGGTAGACATGGCGGCGGACCTTAACCCGGACTGGATCTCCTGCCTCCCCTCGTCTTGGAGTTATGGGGTCACCCAGGACGGACGGATATTCTTCCTTAAGTAAATATTCTCTGGATATAACGCGTGGATGTCTGTTTTCGGTTTTCCCGACGCGAATCTTTCCAGCGATGTACGGTATGTTCCTCACCTTTTCTCCCGTTTCTTCTAACCAACAGCGAAGAAGCCAAGAGTACAACCTGGCTACATCCAGTCACCGGAGACGCCGTAATAACGGGCCACAGAAACACTCCAGGTAAATGGCCCAACGGCTTTTTTGTTTTAACACTTTAGGTGAGAAACGCGCTGGTTCCTCATCTTCGCCGCCGCGGTAACAGACGTCTCTCGAGCCTGCTGTAGCGCGCGGACCTTCAGGTTGAGGCAGTTAACGTCACCTGAGCACTGTGCGACACACTTGTTAAAAGTTCTGTCACGTAAACGTCCTCGGGTTTCGCGGGACTGAGTCGGTTTATGTGACGTTTGGCGTAGCCTTTCAGGGATAGCATTGCGACGACTAAAATCCTTACCCCCTCAAGCCGCACCGCTGTTGACACCGGGGCATTCTAGTCTGTGCGGTGTTGTGTCATGTTCTGCAGAGAATGCTCCGGTTTCGTGATGCAGGTGTGAATTGTAACGAATTAGCGTAGCAACGACGTCCCATGTGTCACTTGACCATGTTGGCATGGCACCTTAATCGCAATTAGTGTAGCGGACGCTTGAATTCACACCAGAAGCCCGCTTGCCGCGACCGGGGGGACGCATAACATTATGGAAATCGATGTAGAGTGGAGAGAAAAAAAACTAGTCACGATTAATACCAATGTAATGATTTGGCAGGATGATATTCTCGGTTGAGGCTTCAACATTGCGTAAGGGGACTGGCGTGACTGTTGATTCCGTTAACGTCTCTGTCTCTGGGGTTCACGGTTGCACTGCAGACCGATGCTTGTGTTTAGCCGAGCGCTGATAGCAGATCTCGAGGGTCGAGCTGCTGTGCTGTGTGTGCTCACCATGGCCATTTCTCTCCTCCTCTCTCTCCCCTGCTAGATTTACCGACTGGATGGGAAGAGGGGTACACTTTCGAGGGCGCCCGCTGCTTCATAAAGTGAGTTGTGGTTTAAAGCGGCAGTTCTCTACTGCTGCTTTGTTTGTAAGAGTAGAGCTTTTCATATCTCAGATCAACGCCCACTTCCCTCTGTCCTCTCTCTCTCTATCTCCCCCCTCTCTCTCTCTATCTCCCCCCCTCTCTCTCCCCCTTCTCTCTCTCTCCCTCTCTCTCCACTCTCTCCTCTGTCTCTCTCTCCCCCTTCTCTCTCTCTCCCCCCCTCTCTCCCCCCTCTCTCTGCTTGCCTATCCTTCTTGCTGGAGTATTTTGGAAACAGATCCGTCTTAAAGCCCACCCTCTCTCCCACCAAATGCTCTCTTCATTTCTCTCTCATGCAGAGCTCCTATTCCCTCAAAACAAGTCTTTTCTCTGAGAGCGGCTGACTGACTGCCTGACTGAGAGGCTGCTCTGACTGGCTGGCTGGCTGGTTGGTTCTTTGAGGGCTGATTGGCTGGTTGTTCTTTGGCTGGCTGTCTGATTGGCTGGCTAGTTCTTTGACTGGCTGGCTGGTTCTTTGACTGGCTGGCTGGTTCTTTGACTGGCTGGCTGGCTAGTTCTTTGACTGGCTGGCTGGTTCTTTGACTGGCTGGCTAGTTCTTTGACTGGCTGGTAGGCTGGTTCTTTGACTGGCTGGTAGGTTGGCTAGTTCTTTGACTGGCTGGTAGGCTAGTTCTTTGACTGGCTGGTAGGCTGGTTCTTTGACTGGCTGGTAGGCTAGTTCTTTGACTGGCTGGTAGGTTGGCTAGTTCTTTGACTGGCTGGTAGGCTAGTTCTTTGACTGGCTGGTAGGCTGGCTAGTTCTTTGACTGGCTGGTAGGCTAGTTGGCTGGTGTGACTCAGCATGCTCACCCAACAGGCTTTACTTGTTGGGATCTGCTTTGTGTGTGTGTGTGTGTGTGTGTGTGTGTGTGTGTGTGTGTGTGTGTGTAAGGGGAGGGTGTGTGTGAGTGAGGGGAGGGTGTGTGTGTGTGCGTGCGTGTGTATGCGTGTGAGGGGAGGGTGTGTGTGTATGCGTGTGAGGGGAGGGTGTGTGTGTGTGTGAGTGAGGGGAGGGTGCGTGTGTGTGCGCGTGCGTGTGAGGGGAGGGTGTGTGCATGCGCGTGTGTGCATGCGTGTGTGTGAGGGGTGTGTGTGTGTGTGTGTGCGTGCGTGCGCGTGTGCGTGTGCGTGAGAGGAGGGTGTGTGGTTTGGTATGTGTGCATGTACTTTTCTGTGTATACCTACAGCATGTGTGCTCCAGGTGATGCAGGATGACATCTAACCCAACATGTGTCAGGATGTGATGTCTGTCTGGAAGAGGACAGGACTTGTAGTTCTTCCTTTTCTCCCTCTTTCTCTTCCTTCATGTCTATCTACTGGGCAACAGCTGACTTCTGTCTGATGTAGCACACTATAAATATCCTCTCACCCAGACCATACTGTACTGTCTCTGGTCTCTCCTACTGTACTGTCTCTGGTCTCTCCTACTGTACTGTCTCTGGTCTGTCCTACTGTACTGTCTCTGGTCTCTCTTACTGTAGTCTCTGGTCTCTCCTACTGTACTGTCTCTGGTCTCTCTTACTGTAGTCTCTGGTCTCTCCTACTGTACTGTCTCTGGTCTCTCTTACTGTAGTCTCTGGTCTCTCCTACTGTACTGTCTCTGGTCTCTCCTTCTGTAATCTCTGGTCTCTCCTACTGTAATCTCTGGTCTCTCCTACTGTAATCTCTGGTCTCTCCTACTGTAATCTCTGGTCTCTCCTACTGTAATCTCTGGTCTCTCCTACTGTAATCTCTGGTCTCTCCTACTGTAATCTCTGGTCTCTCCTACTGTAATCTCTGGTCTCTCCTACTGTAATCTCTGGTCTCTCCTACTGTAATCTCTGGTCTCTCCTACTGTAATCTCTGGTCTCTCCTACTGTAATCTCTGGTCTCTCCTACTGTAATCTCTGGTCTCTCCTACTGTAATCTCTGGTCTCTCCTACTGTAATCTCTGGTCTCTCCTACTGTAATCTCTGGTCTCTCCTACTGTAGTCTCTGGTCTCTCTTACTGTAGTCTCTGGTCTCTCCTACTGTAGTCTCTGGTCTCTCTTACTGTAGTCTCTGGTCTCTCCTACTGTACTGTCTCTGGTCTCTCCTTCTGTAGTCTCTGGTCTCTCTTACTGTAGTCTCTGGTCTCTCCTACTGTACTCTCTGTCTCTCCTACTCTACTGTCTCTGGTCTCTCCTTCTGTACTGTCTCTGGTCTCTCTTACTGTAGTCTCTGGTCTCTCCTACTCTACTGTCTCTGGTCTCTCCTACTGTAGTCTCTGGTCTCTCCTACTGTACTGTCTCTGGTCTCTCCTTCTGTAGTCTCTGGTCTCTCTTACTGTACTGTCTCTGGTCTCCCCTTCTGTAGTCTCTGGTCTCTCCTTCTGTACTGTCTCTGGTCTCTCCTACTGTAGTCTCTGGTCTCTCTTACTGTAGTCTCTGGTCTCTCCTACTGTACTGTCTCTGGTCTCTCCTACTGTAGTCTCTGGTCTCTCCTACTGTAGTCTCTGGTCTCTCCTACTGTAATCTCTGGTCTCTCCTACTGTAATCTCTGGTCTCTCCTACTGTAATCTCTGGTCTCTCCTACTGTAATCTCTGGTCTCTCCTACTGTAATCTCTGGTCTCTCCTACTGTAATCTCTGGTCTCTCCTACTGTAATCTCTGGTCTCTCCTACTGTAATCTCTGGTCTCTCCTACTGTAATCTCTGGTCTCTCCTACTGTAATCTCTGGTCTCTCCTACTGTAATCTCTGGTCTCTCCTACTGTAATCTCTGGTCTCTCCTACTGTAATCTCTGGTCTCTCCTACTGTACTGTCTCTGGTCTCTCCTTCTGTAATCTCTGGTCTCTCCTACTGTAATCTCTGGTCTCTCCTACTGTACTGTCTCTGGTCTCTCTTATTGTAGTCTCTGGTCTCTCTTACTGTAGTCTCTGGTCTCTCTTATTGTAGTCTCTGGTCTCTCCTACTGTACTGTCTCTGGTCTCTCCTACTGTAGTCTCTGGTCTCTCCTTCTGTAGTCATCATATGTCTACGAGGTAACTGTAAACTGGCAAGATTAGCACTGCCAGGCTAAAATGTGCTAAGCGATGGGGTTGCCAACAAGAACAGCCTTAATATTAACAACAAACTGGAGTTTCATAACATTGATATCACACTAGTGTACTTGCATCCCAGTTTACAAAGTAGAGTACTAATATCAGAATGTAATCATGTATTATTAACAAACTGAAACACCTGCTTGTGAATAGACTGTAGTTCTCTGAACGCTGAGGGAGGGAAAGGAGAGAGTATAAGAGAAATGGAGGTTGAGGATCAAAACACAGGTTAGCTGTAGTGACCCCAAATAGTCCACCTACTACTTGTAGTCCACCTGGACTAACCTTAACGACCTGGACTAACCCTAACCACCTGACTAACCCTAACCTGGACTAAACCTAACCTGGACTAACCCTAACCTGGACTAACCCTAACCACCTGGACAACAGCCCTTCAACACCTTTCAAGCTGTCTGTCTGTCTGTCTGTCTATCTGTGTGAGTGTGTGTTTTTCTGTGTGTATGTGAGCTTGTGTTCCTCTGTGTGTATGTGTTCCTCTGTGTGTGTGTTCCTCTGTGTGTGTGTTCCTCTGTGAGTGTGTTCCTCTGTGAGTGTGTTCCTCTGTGTGTGAGTGTGTGTTCTCTCTGGGATCCTTCAGAAGTGGGTCGTTCGAAGGGTGGAGTACATCCACTGATGAATCTCTTCCTGCCTCTGTGATTGAACACACACTCACACACACACACACACACACACACACACACACACACACACACACACACACACAGGAACTCACACATAGACACACACACACACACACACACATAGGAACTCACACATAGACACATACACACACATACACACACATAGACACACACACACACACACACAGGCACAGCTACACACACATAGGCACAGCTACACACAGCTACACATACATAGGCACAGCTACACACAGCTACACACACACACACACACACACACACACAGGCACAGCTATACACACACACACAGTCACAGCTACACACACAGCTACACACACAGGCACAGCTACACACACACACACACATACAGGCACAGCTACACACACACACACAGCTACACACACAGTGTTCTCCACCTCCCAGTCTCATAATGACCCTGTCATACTTTGATCCCATTTGATTAGTTAGTTGATCTGAGCGGAGGATTAGAGGAAGAGAGACATGGGTAGAAAATATGTAAGTGTCTGTCGGTCTGGGGTCTTTAGGCATACAGGATGTCATACCTTTACCACCTGATCTGTCAGCCGAAGTCTACATTCCTCTTCGGAGCTCCAGGAGGTCACCCAGAGGTCAAGGGTCGGCTGGTGTGATCATAGTGGTGAAAGGCTGGAGCTGTGTTACACAGACTACTATAGTGCTTAGCCTGGAACTGGTGTGTGTTGTGGTTTACAGTGATTTGGACACCTCCCAAGATAACTGTCTGTGTGGCCTCTGATCCACAGGAAGTGAGGTCAGGAGTCAGAGGAAACACTGAGCTGCTTCCTGTCTCTGACACTATGCTGTCATGGTAACTGTAGCGTGGCTGGGACCTCTCTCTCTCCCTCCCTTTCTCCTTCATCTCTCTCACCTCCCCTCTCTCTCACCTCCCCTCTCTCTCACCTCCCCTCTCTCTCACCTTCCCTCTCTCTCACATGTCCCTCTCTCTCACAATCTCACTAACACGCCTACTACAGCTAATCCCCAGTCATATTTGAGGTATTACCAGTCAAAGCATCTGTTAAGGATTACTGTGTGTGTGATATTGTTGTGTATGTGTGTGCATGTGTATTATTGTGCACGGGTGTATTATTTTGTGTGTGTATATCATTGTATTATCTTGTGTGTGTGTGATGACTCAGATTAATATCTATACGCAATAGACTTTGATTTCTCTCCAGCACACAGTTAATTAGGTAGTAGACATGATAGACAGGATAACATGGAAAGAGGAGAGGAGAGAGAGGAGGAGAAAAGAGGAGAGAGAGGAAGAGAGAGGAGGAGAAAAGAGGAGAGAGAGGAAGAGAAAAGAGGAGAGAGAGGAGGAGAGGAGAGGAAAGGGTTGGTTCATTTCTGTAATATAGCATGTTAGCATCAATGGACAGGGGTAATTGTCTTCTGTGTGTGTCTTAGTATGAGGATGAGCATCCCTTAGTAGAATTCTTCAGATGGGTTACAGTGCCACACACACATTCATACACACACATACTCACACTCACATACACACACACATTCATACACACACACATACACACACACACACACACATTCATACATACATACACACATGCACACACACATTCATACACACACACACACATTCATACCCACACACACACACACACATACACTCACATACACACACACACATACACACACATACTCACACTCACGTACACACACACATTCATACACACACACATACTCACAGTCACACACACACACACACACATACTCACAGTCATACACACATACACAGTCACACTCACACACATACTCACACATTGTCTTGTCTTGGATTTTGTTTAATTTTCCAGATTGTTGTACTAAGCTGGCGTGTTCCTCCTGGCCAGGCTTTCTACGTTGCTCTGCTGGGGATAGATCTACTAGATCCACTCTGCTGGGGATAGATCTACTAGATCTACTCTGCTGGGGATAGATCTGCTAGATCTACTCTGCTGGGGATAGATCTACTCTGCTGGATTAGATCTACTAGATCTACTCTGCTGGGGATAGATCTACTCTGCTGGGGATAGATCTACTCTGCTGGGGATAAATCTACTAGATCCACTCTGCTGGGGATAGATCTACTCTGCTGGGGATAGATCTACTCTGCTGGGGATAGATCTACTAGATCCACTCTGCTGGGGATAGATCTACTAGATCTACTCTGCTGGGGATAGATCTACACTGCTGGGTATAGATCTACTCTGCTGGGGATAGATCTACTCTGCTGGGTATAGATCTACTAGATCTACTCTACTGGGGATAGATCTACTCTGCTGGGTATAGATCTACTCTGCCGGGGATAGATCTACTAGATCTACTCTACTGGGGATAGATCTACTCTGCTGGGGATAGATCTACTAGATCCACTCTGCTGGGGATAGATCTACTCTGCTGGGGATAGATCTACTCTACTGGGGATAGATCTACTAGATCCACTCTGCTGGGGATAGATCTACTCTGCTGGGGATAGATCTACTAGATCCACTCTGCTGGGGATAGATCTACTCTGCTGGGGA
>BROE01000027.1:13529709-13547312 GCA_036571765.1 Plecoglossus altivelis
TGGTTACGATGAACAGAACAATCAGAACACAATGACTATCCTCTTGTTTCTCTTCTCCTGCTCCTCCAGTTATCATTCCACAGAAGTCCTCTTACCTGTTGCCCGGGTAACCAGGCTTCACCCTGTGTCATCCTAGACAAACCTTGTGTGTAGAGCATGGTAATCTGCTAGCACTCGCAGGATCATCCTCATCAGAGGAGAGGAGAGGAGAGGAGGAGGAGACGAGAGGAGACGAGAGGAAAAGAGAGGAGAGGAAAGGAGGAAGAGGTCGGGAGAGGAGGAGAGGAGAAAGGGAGTGGTAGAGGAGGAAGAGAGGGGTAGAGGAGAGGAGAAAGGGAGTGTTAGAGGAGAAGAGAAGAGGAGAGTAGAGAGTGGTAGAGTAGAGGAGGAAGAGAGGGGTAGATGAGAGGAGAGAGTGGGAGAGGAGGAGAGAAGGGTCTGTTTGTCTGGAGTAGAACAGCTGAATGTCTCATACACACAGTCACATACGCAGACACACAAACAAACTCATACACACACACACACACACACACACACACACAGATAGAAACACACACACACATACACACAAACAGAAATGCATACATACACACAAACACATACAGTATGTACACATTCTCACCAGAGACTAGAATTCTGATCATACCATCCATACGCACACACATATTGATACACATACAAGACACATCCCCACTTCTTAAAGGCACAGACCCTTCAAGACTCCACTGAGTCTAGTAACATGTATGTTCTCTTTGTATGTGTGTAGTGAGTTTAGTAACTTGAACTCAACAGTCCAAGACCATGTCTGTGTCTGGATTGTTTGTCTTAAAAACTTGTCTAACTTCAGAGAGGAGAGCTTGGACATGAGTGCTACTGTAGTGCAACTGCAAAACACATCAATCTACCTAATGAGCTTCAATGAGGCAGAGTGGAACCCTGCAGAGTATGGTCTCTCCTCTCTCTCCCTCTCTCTCCTCCCTCCTCTGTCTCCCTCCTCTCTCCTCTGTCTCTCTCCTTCCTCCTGTCTCTCTCCTCCTTCCTCTTTCTCCTCTGTCTGTCTCTGTCCTTCCTCCTCCTCTCTCCTCTCCTTCCTCTCTCCTTTGACTCACCTCTTTCCTCTCTCTTCTTCTTGTCTCTCTCTTCTGTCTCCCTCCTATTCTCTCTCCCTCCTGTATCTCTCTCTCTCTCTCCCTCTCGTCTCTCTCCTCTGTCTTCCTCCTCCTCTCTCTCTCCCTCTCCACTGCACAGTTCCCATGCAGCTCTGCTACAGTTTCTCTTCCGTGTTCACAGCTGAACGGATGCTTGCACAGATAACCAAAGGAGAGCTGCCACAGGTGATGTTGCTTGTTATTGCTGTTGCACAGTTAGCCTCTCATCCGTGGGTGGAGTAGGCAGCACGCGAAGGCTACGGGCTGGAAACTACTTCCTGGGTAGAATAGGACTGTCGAATGTTTGCAGGTCTGCCAGTCAGTCAATCTACCGTGCAACACTACTGTTCCCCACACGCCACAGAGCAATGCACGCGCTGCCTCCGGGGTCAGCAGCATTTCATGTTTCTTTTTGCACGCACGAAATCACTTTTAAGCGCCATGAACTGCGCGCGGTCCGGTCACACAGAATGACATCACGGTTGTATCTCTTCACAAGAGCACACCGTGCTTCACTACCGTTTCTAGAACGGACGGTTACGCGCAACGAATGGAAGCGAGAGCGAGCTGGAGATGAAGCGAACGCGCCGCTCAACTGGAGTCCTCATCTGGACACAGTGGTGGTATCGCTCCGGTTTCACACCCGTCTGTACGCTCTCCCGCAGCTTGGCAATATTCTTACACGTGAGTAAACATGAAGGAGAAAAGATGGCTCGTGTGAATAAGAATGACATCAGTGCCCGTGAGCCGTTTGTAAGGAAACGTTTTCGATCGTTTTTATGGGATGAGTCACCGGCTATGATTGACGGTTTATAGTTGCTCTTAATAAACGATGTAGGCTACAAGTGTTCACGAGGTTATGGGTTCTAAATTAAGTGAAACGTCCGCAAAATACATGTTTATTAATTAGATTAGAGTGAGATTGTTGCTTGATTTTTAAAACGAATGTTTTAGCAGTTATGTTGTATTAGTGTTGGCTGGATTGTCTGTGTAGCAATGTATTACTAAAAAGCCTGGCTGCAAATACGAGTGTGGGTTCGCGCCCGCGTGTGTCCTCTCCCGTTCTGTTCCCTCCCTCCCTTCCCCCTTCCTCTTCTCTCCTCCTCCCCCATATCTCCCTCTCTCCCTTCCTTCCTCGTCTCACCCTGCGTTCTCTAACCCACCCACAGCCCTCAGACACACACGCACTAATTGGTCTAATTTGTCACAGCTAGGTTGTTAGAGCAACTTGTGAAGAGATGCAGCATGGAGGGAGAGAGAGAGAGAGAGAGAGAGAGAGGGGGGGAGTGAGGGAGAGAGAGTGAGAGGAGATGCTGTATCTGTTATATAACTGACTTGCTTCAGCCCTGAGGAAGGAGAAGCACAAACATCACCTCTGGAACACAGGGATCTGAAAGGCTGGGTTCTAGCTGATAGACTGGGTTCTAGCTGATAGTCTGGGTTCTAGCTGATAGTCTGGGTTCTAGCTGATAGACTGGGTTCTAGCTGATAGTCTGGGTTCTAGCTACATACTAACCCTGTGTCCTTGTCATTAACACATCCACCTGTTAACCTGTTATCCACCCATAATCCTTTGCATGTTTTGTGAACTGCACCTGAACAGTAACATGGGTTCACCTGTGGCTAACTGAAGACATTAAGGTGGTCTATTTAGACCACAACAACCTAAACATATTTATGTCTGCATTGTAGTTGGTAAATCTGTGATACAAAAGTACACACATCTCCAAGGCCAATCAGGAAGCATCATGAATAATTGTGCAGCTTGACATCAGGTTATTCTGAGCCATAGTGTGTAACGACATGGGAAGGATGTTCAAATGAATTCCATGTCTCTGGAGTGTGTGTGTGTGTGTGTGTGTGTGTGTGTGTGTGTGTGTGTGTGTGTGTGTGTGTGTGTGTTGAAGGAGCATGTCCCAGCTGGTCCAGGGGGGCATGGTGCTGGATCCAGCCCAGGAACAGAGCTGCCTGACTGGGTAGCTGAGCCTGCCCTGGCTGGGTAGCTAACCCTAACCCTGGCTGGGTCCCTGGGCATTCTACCAGACTGAGCCTAGCTCACTTGAGCCCTGGGCTGTGTTGGGAGACATCTGTGTGTGTGTGTGTGTGCAGGGTGAGTGTCTGCAGGGTGTGTGTGTGTGCAGGGTGTGTGTGTGTGTGTGTGCAAGGTGTGTGTGTGTGTGCAGGGTGAGTGTCTGCAGGGTGTGTGTGTGTGTAGAGGTTATATGTGTGCGTGTGGAGGGTGTCCGTGTTTGTGGAGGGTGTGTGTGTGTGCGTGTGGAGGGGGTGCGTGTGGAGGGGGTGTGTGTTTGTATGTGTGTATGTATCTCACGCACTATCTGTCTCACTATCTCTGTCATTCCTTATCTCTGCCACTCATTACCTTTCTCAATCATTGTCTGCCTTTCATTATCTCTCTTTGTCCAGCTATTTAAGCCATACTGTATATATTTTGTGCTGTTGAGCTAGTATTGTGGTAGATTATTAAAACAATGTACCTCAAGAAAGACAATCAATGCCATTCAATATTGGAATGATTGGAGTGGATCGCAGTAGAAGCACAAGGTGTTTTTTTCCTTACATTCTTCTACTCAGATATCATATCCCATGATGAGCGTTCAGACAGAGAGGGCTGAGCCATTTCACTTTACCCTTTATTTTCCTGACAACCTTTTACTTTCACGCCTTACATTTGCTATCGTAAATGTCTGTATTTATACTTACTAGATTTTCAAACTAGGCTCTCTGAAGTTTTAATTAGAGCTGGACGGATGAAGGATCAGATGGTTGTAGGGTTTGTGGCGTTTCAATGTGTGATGCCAACAGGGACGTTGTAGAGCGCCCTCTGGTGGATACGCTATGCAACACCAACACGCATGGTAGAAGGGTGTTTTTATTTTTTATTTTTAATATTCATTTATTGTCTATTACAAATGCAGATAATGATAGTTTGGAAAATGTCTAATACTGTCTAATACTGGCCGATAAAATTGGTGCACTGATAACGATACACAGGACTCCTCAATATCCCAGAAACACTCTCAGTTAGGGTTAGTAACTCTCTAACTTCAATTAGCATCTCTAACTTCAGTTAGCAACTCTCTAACTTCAGTTAGCATCTCTAACTTCAGTTAGCAACTCTAACTTCAGTTAGCAACTCTAACTTCAGTTAGCATCTCTAACTTCAGTTAGCAACTCTCTAACTTCAGTTAGCATCTCTAACTTCAGTTAGCATCTCTCTAACTTCAGTTAGCAACTCTCTAACTTCAGTTAGCAACTCTAACTTCAGTTAGCAACTCTCTAACTTCAGTTAGCAACTCTCTAACTTCAGTTAGCAACTCTAACTTCAGTTAGCAACTCTCTAACCTTAGTTAGCATCTCTAACTTCAGTTAGCAACTCTAACTTCAGTTAGCATCTCTCTAACTTCAGTTAGCAACTCTCTAACTTCAGTTAGCAACTCTCTAACTTCAGTTAGCATCTCTAACTTCAGTTAGCATCTCTCTCTCTCTTCCTCTCTCTCTCTCTCTCTCTCTCCCTCTCTCTCTCTCTCTCTCTCTCTCTCTCTCTTTCTCTCTCTCTCTCTTCCTCTCTCCCTCTCTCTCTCCCTTTCCCTCTCTCTCTCTCTTCCTCCCTCTCTCTCTCTCTCTCCCTCTCTCTCTCTCTCTCTCTCTCTCTCTCTCTCTCTCTCTCTCTCCCTTCCTCTCTCCCTCTTCTCTCTCCCTTTCCTTCTCTACTCTCTTCCTCCTCTCTCTTCTCTTCCTCCTGCTCGTCGTCTCTGCTCTCTGCCTCTCTCGTCTTCCTCTCTGCCCTCGTCGTCTCCCCTTTCCCTCTGCTCTGCTCTCCTTCCTCCCTCGCTCGTTCTCCTCTCGCTCTCCTCTCTCGTGCTCTCTCGTCTGTCTCTCTCGGTCTCTCCTCTCTCCTGCGTCGTCGTCGCTTTCTCTCTCTTCGTCTCTTGCTCCCTCTCTCTCGTCTCTCTCTCTCTCTCTCTGCTCGCTCCGTCTCCCTCTCGTCTCTTCCATCTCTCGCCCCCTCCGTCTCTCGTTCTTTCTCTCTTCTCTTGCTCTCTTCCTGCTCTCCTCTTGCCTCTCTCTCCTCCGCCCTGCCCCTCTTCCGTTCCGCCTCTCTCTCTTCTGCTCTCTCTCGCTGCTCCTCTTCTCTCGGTCTCTCTCTCTCCTCCCTCCCCCTGCCTCTCCTGCCTCCCCCTGCCTGCCTCTCCGCTCCCTCTCCTGCGGCCCGAAAAACTTTGGCCTTCTTAATGCTCCTCTCTCTCGTCCTGGCAGTCATAATGAGGGCGGGAAGGTGACCTGGCAAAGGGCAACCAGTCCTCAGGTATTCCATCCCAAGACAACTGCATCTTTGTCATCAACGACCAGTAAGTGTTCTTTCTTGTCTTCTCACCCATCCACTCACTCACCCACTCGCCCACCCACTCACCCACTCGCTCACTCACCCACTCACCCACCCACTCACCCACTCGCTCAGTCACTCACTCACTCACTCACTCCGTCACCTATATTCACCATGCATCATTTGGAGTGTTTGCTAGGATTTTACTTTCAATTATTTTGTATTTCTCCCTTTGTGTGTTCCTAGAGTGAACTGTGTCCACACAGGTACAGCCTCAAAACCTGGAACAGTCAGTAACCCTGGAACAGACAGGTAATAGTGTATAGCACTGGCTGACAAGCTGTCTGAGGGACTGGTTGGCTGACTGGCTGACTGGCTGTATTTTGTCAAGTGTGTCTGGCTAGACGTTCCATCATAGATCAGCGTGTGCTGGAGTAAGAACCTCCTCATAGCTGGACCGCTACCATGTTCCAATTCCAGAAACATCCATTTCAATTGCTTCATATCTCCCTCCATCCTTGCATCCCCTCAACCCCACCTCTCCCTAACCCCACCTCTCCCTAACCCACCTCTCCCTAACCCCACCTCTCCCTAACCCCACCTCTCCCTAACCCCACCTCTCCCTAACCCCACCTCTCCCTAACCCACCTCTCCCTAACTCTTCCTCTACCCTCTGCACTAACTAGTCCTCACAGTGAGAAGTACAGGCTCTCCTCTTCCCTCTCCCTCCCTCCTCTTCCCTAACCCTCCTCCCCTTCCTCCCTCCTTCTCCACCTCACTTCCCACCCCCTCCCTCCCCCTCCCCCCAGGACAAAAGGTTGAGGTAAATATGCTGAATGTTTGCTGAGAGAGAGACTGTCCTGGACTACAGCACACCAGATGCACACATCCAGTCTGCCTTCAAAGATACACACACACACACTCTTTCACACACTCACACACACACACACACACACACACACTCTTTCACACACTCAAACACACACACACTCTTTCACACACTCACACACACACACACACACTCTTTCACACACACACACACATGCACATACACTCTCTCTCTCTCTCTCTGTCGCTCTCTCTCTCTCTCTCTCACACACACACACACACACACACACACACACACACACAGCCTAATTGCCTCGTCTCTAACTTCATTGATTTGACAGTTAGAGTAAAACCTGTATTTGTGTCCTCTCCATGTTGTAATTATTCCCTCTCCCCTCAGACCAGCTCCTAGATCTGAGCAAGGAGAGAAGACTGAGCGTCCGCTGAGCACCATGAGTGAAGCGTCCAACTACACTGACTACAGCACCCTCCCTTGTAGCCCCTCACACACCACCACACGGGTAAGTGTGTGTGTGTGTGTGTGTGTGTGTGTGTGTGTGTGTGTGTGTGTGTGTGAGATAGCCCCTCACACACCACCTCACGGGTCAGTGTGTGTGTGTTTGTGTGTGTGTGTGTGTGAGATAGCCCCTCACACACCACCACACGGGTAAGTGTGTGTGTGTGTGTGTGTGTGTGTGTGTGAGATAGCCCCTCACACACCACCACACGGGTGTGTGTGTGTGTGTGTGTGTGTGTGTGTGTGTGTGTGTGAGATAGCCCCTCACACACCACCTCACGGGTAAGTGTGTGTGTGTGCGTGTGCGTGTGCGTGTGTGTGTGTGTGTGTTGTGAACCCATGCAGCACAAATGAGTTTGTTATTAATAATAGATTGCAGTTTCCTTTCAGAATCTCCATTCTGCAGTCAACATGTTTCCTTTTATGAAAGCTTCATAGATGCAGTTACTATTTCCACAAAGTGTTATCTACAGGAAACATGTACATACAGGAAGTGTGTATCCACAGGAAACATGTACATACAGGAAGTGTGTATCCACAGGAAACATGTACATACAGGAAGTGTGTATCTACAGGAAACATGTACATACAGGAAGTGTGTTTATACAGGAAACATGTACATACAGGAAGTGTGTATCTACAGGAAACATGTACATACAGGAAGTGTGTATCCACAGGAAGTGTGTATCTACAGGAAACATGTACATACAGGAAGTGTGTATCCACAGGAAGTGTGTATCTACAGGAAGTGTGTATCTACAGGAAGTGTGTATCTACAGGAAAAATGTACATACAGGAAGTGTGTATCTACAGGAAACACGACATACAGGAAGTGTGTATCTACATGAAACATGTACATACAGGAAGTGTGTATCCACAGGAAGTGTGTATCTACAGGAAACGTGTACATACAGGAAGTGTGTATCTGCAGGAAACATGTACATACAGGAAGTGTGTATCTACAGGAAGTGTGTATCTACAGGAAACATGTACATACAGGAAGTGTGTTTATACAGGAAACATGTACATACAGGAAGTGTGTATCTACAGGAAACATGTACATACAGGAAGTGTGTTTATACAGGAAACATGTACATACAGGAAGTGTGTATCTACAGGAAACATGTACATACAGGAAGTGTGTATCTCAGGAAACATGTACATACAGGAAGTGTGTATCCACAGGAAGTGTGTATCTACAGGAAACATGTACATACAGGAAGTGTGTATCTACATGAAACATGTACATACAGGAAGTGTGTATCTACAGGAAGTGTGTATCTACAGGAAACATGTACATACAGGAAGTGTGTATCTACAGGAAACATGTACATACAGGAAGTGTGTATCTACAGGAAGTGTGTATCTACAGGAAGTGTGTATCTACAGTAAACATGTACATACAGGAAGTGTGTTTATACAGGAAACATGTACATACAGGAAGTGTGTATCTACAGGAAACATGTACATACAGGAAGTGTTTATCCACAGGAAGTGTGTATCTACATGAAACATGTACATACAGGAAGTGTTTATCCACAGGAAGTGTGTATCTGCAGGAAACATGTACATACAGGAAGTGTGTATCTACAGGAAGTGTGTATCTACAGGAAACATGTACATACAGGAAGTGTTTATCCACAGGAAGTGTGTATCTACAGGAAACATGTACATACAGGAAGTGTGTATCCACAGGAAACATGTACATACAGGAAGTGTGTATCTGCAGGAAACATGTACATACAGGAAGTGTGTTTATACAGGAAACATGTACATACAGGAAGTGTGTATCTACAGGAAACATGTACATACAGGAAGTGTGTATCTACAGGAAGTGTGTATCTACAGGAAGTGTGTATCTGCAGGAAACATGTACATACAGGAAGTGTGTATCAACAGATATTTTTATTATATAATATTTACTCACAAAACTGAAATAAGTAAAACTAATGAAAGCTTTCAAACCTTGATGTTCTGCTTGTTTTGTACTAATTTACACATCCATGTCTTCACTTTAGAATAACATTTCTTAAATGCAATTTCTCCACGATATCATCTCCTGTATCTCAAGCCCTCCAGGTCGTCGAGGAAAGTTCATAACTTTGGGAAGAGGTCCAACTCCATCAAGAGAAACCCTAATGCCCCAGCTGTGAGGAGCAGCTGGCTGTACAAGCAGGTGGGATACAAGCTACCATGCTAACACTGTGTGCTACCATGCTAACACTGTGTACTACCATGCTAACACTGTGTGCTACCATGCTAACACTGTACTACCATACTAACAGTGTATACTTCTATACTAACAGTGTATACTACCATACTAGCAGTGTGTACTACCACACTAGCATTGTGTACTACCATACTTACAGTGTATACTTCTATACTAACAGTGTATACTACCATACTAGCACTGTGTAACCCTCTGCTCCTCTGCCCTGCAGGACAGCACTGGGATGAAGCTCTGGAAGAAGAGGTGGTTTGTTTTGTCGGACATGTGTCTCTTCTATTATCGAGGTGAGCACACACACACACACACACACACACTCACATACACACACATATATACACACACACACACTCACATACACACACACTCACATACACACACACACATATATACACACGCACACACACACATACATGCACACACACATACACATACACACATATATACACACACACACACACACACACACACACACACACACTCACACACGCACACAGTGGTAATTCAGGATGTTAGTAAATCAAGTAATTGTATAGCTTTTTTAGAAGCAATGTAATGGCGGACTTTACATCTGCAGCTAAACCAACTTAAACCCTCAATGAAGGCAGATTAGAGAGAAACGACCTCAGGAGAACCTGGACAGCAGATGTGTCGCTGGAACAGGAACACCAAAACACCTGTGTCTCTCTTTCACTCTACTGTCTACTTTGTGATGCTCTACTTCCTGTCCTGTAGATGAGAAGGAGGAAGTGGTCCTGGGGAGCATCCTGTTGCCCAGTTTCCATATCTCCATGCTGTCTGTGGACGACCACATCAGCAGGAAGTATGCCTTCAAGGTGAGCATCACACCATGCGCACACACACACACACACACACACACATTCACTCACACAAACACACACTGACACCCTCACACACATTCACTCACACAAACACACACTGACACCCTCACACACATTCACTCACACAAACACACACACACATACACACACACACACACTCTCACACGCACGCACACACACAAACACACACACAGACACACACACACACTCTCTTACACACGCACGCACACACACACATTCACTCACACACACACATTCACTCACACTCACACACACACACATTCACTCACACACACACACTGTTCTGTGTCCAGGCGACACACCCCAACATGAGGACGTATTATTTCTGCACGGACACGGTGAAGGAGATGGAGGCCTGGATGAAGGTCATGACGGACGCAGCTCTGGTGCACACTGAGCCAATCAGGAGGTAGATCCATACCACGCAATCACAAGCACACGACTCACACTCAACACATCACGCACACTTATCACATCACGCACACTTAACACATCACGCACACTTAACACATCACGCACACTCAACACATCACACACACTTAACACATCACACACACTTAACACATCACACACACTTAACACATCACACACACTTAACACATCACGCACACTCAACACATCACGCACACTTAACACATCACGCACACTTAACACATCACACACACTTAACACATCACGCACACTTAACACATCACGCACACTCAACACATCACGCACACTCAACACATCACGCACACTTATCACATCACGCACACTTAACACATCACGCACACTTAACACATCACGCACACTTAACACATCACGCACACTCAACACATCACACGGTATTTTGTCTTACACTGTGTCTTTCCCTCCCTCCATCCCTCCCTACTTCCCTCCCTCCCTCCCTACTTCCCTCCCTACTTACCTCCCTCCCTCCCTCCCCCCCGCCCTCCCTCCCTCCCCCTCAGACAGGACAAGCTGAACATGGATCAGGAGAATCACCGTGTTCTGACCCGACCAGAGATCCAGAAGAACGAAAGGAACCGTCAGACAGCCCGCTCCTCATCACAGGAGCCCAGGAGAGAAGAGAAGCCAGACAGGCAGCGCTTCACCCTGCAGAGTCAGGGAGACACACTCTGTCTTCAGAAGGCCAGTAGAACCTCTTCCACTGACGAAGACACTGTGCATGTGTGTGTGAGTGTGTTTTGTGTTCCTCAGTCACACTTCAGAACTACTAATCTGAATGTGATCATCAGTAGTAATCTGAATGTGATCATCAGTAGTAATCTGAATGTGATCATCACTAGTAATCTGAATGTGATCATCACTTGTTATATGAATGTGATCATCAGTAGTAATCTGAATGTGATCATCACTAGTAATCTGAATGTGATCATCACTTGTAATATGAATGTGATCATCACTAGTAATCTGAATGTGATCATCACTAGTAATCTGAATGTGATCATCACTAGTAATCTGAATGCGATCATCAGTAGTCATCTGAATGTGATCATCACTAGTAATCTGAATGTGATCATCAGTAGTAATCTGAATGTGATCATCAGTAGTAATCTGAATGTGATCATCAGTAGTCATCTTAATGTTATCATCAGTAGTCATCTGAATGCGATCATCACTAGTCATCTGAATGCGATCATCACTAGTCATCTGAATGTGATCATCACTAGTAATCTGAATGTGATCATCACTAGTAATCTGAATGTGATCATCAGTAATAATCTGAATGTGATCATCAGTAGTCATCTGAATGCGATCATCAGTAATAATCTGAATGCGATCATCAGTAGTAATCTGAATGTGATCATCAGTAGTAATCTGAATGTGATCATCAGTAATAATCTGAATGTGATCATCAGTAATAATCTGAATGTGATCATCAGTAATAATCTGAATGTGATCATCAGTAGTCATCTGAATGTGATCATCAGTAGTAATCTGAATGCAGGATGGGGTGAGCTACACCCTACAGAGGGACGGAGAGAGACTCCTGCTGCACAGGGAGGAGGGGAGGAAGACCTCTGGACAGGAAGCAGGGGAAGACCACATCACCCAGATGGACAAATATGCTCCTCCCAAAGATGGAGAGAAATACCTTTTGACAAGAGATGGAGAGAAATATGCACTGGAGAGGTTGGGAGACCTTCACACACTCCAGAGGGACCAGCAGGAAGACCAGCAGAGAGACCTTCACACACTCCAGAGGGACCAGCAGGGAGACCAGCAGAGAGACTGTCACACACTCCAGAGGGACCAGCAGGGAGACCAGCAGAGAGGCCAGAAAAGAGACCAGCAGAGAGACTGCCACACCCTTCAGAGAGACCAGCAGGGAGACCAGCAGAGAGGCCAGCAAAGAGACCAGCAGATAGACTGCCACACCCTTCAAAGAGACCAGCAGGCAGACGAGCAGAGAGACTGTCACACCGTTAGGAGAGACCAGCAGAGAGACTGCCACACCCTTCAGAGAGACCAGCAGAGAGACCAGCAGGCAGATGAGCCGAGAGACTGTCACCCCCTCAAGAGAGACCAGCAGGGAGACCAGCAGAGAGACAGTCACACCCTCAGGAGAGACCAGCAGGGGGACCAGCAGAGAGACTGTCAAGTCCTCCAGAGAGACCAGCAGGGAGACCAGCAGGGAGACTGTCAAGCCCTCCAGAGAGACCAGCAAAGACAGGCTTTACAGAAGGAGCTCAAGAGACAGCTCTCTCTGAGAGAAGGAGAGGACAAGTACAGGACCTATCGAGGAGACAGGTGTGCTAATGTAAAGGAAGGAGAGCACAGCAGCCACAGGGTAGTGGACAAGTACGGAACGCTGCGCGTCCAAGGAGACAAGTACGGTTTCCAGAGAGACGGTTTCCAGAGAGACGGTAGCCGTGAGCGACCGCTCACCAAGATCAGTAGCATCAAACTGCTCCCCGCCCAGGCCGCCGCCATCGCCGCCTCTGTCTCGGCCTGCCGCCAGGCCCAGCTTAATGGCCCTGGGGAGCAGCTGGGGGACTGCATCCCAGGGGAGGTGGAGGGAACCCTGGGGAGAGCTCCAAGAAAGGCCCAGGTTCCGGAGCCAGAGGCAGGCCTGTCCAGAACCAGCTCCATGCAGCAGCTGGAACACTGGGTCAGAACTCAGAAGACCAGGGGACCAGATGAGGACGTAAGGAGGTATGTGTGAGGAGGTAGGGGTGTGTGTGTCCTCTGGGAAGGATAGATTCTGTGTAGTGTCAGAATTACAAAACATTTAATCCTACAGACATGCAATATTGGAGGGGAGGCCATCTTGCCTCCCACCCACAGACATGAGATAACCCTGTCTCTAATATGGTCTAAATCTCATATTATGTGATTTAATCTGGTTTTATATAGTATAATCTGGTCTATTATGATCTTATCCATCCTGAACTACTGCAATTTTACCTTGATATTCCCGTGCGCCCTCTCTGATTGGTCACGTTGGGCTGTGGCCCAACAATGTTGCACAAGAAAAGTAGCATCTAATCAACTCAGACTACAGAGGGTGGCCTCTGTGGGATTATAGGAATCAGAGTCAATTCACTGCATTTTCCATAGCGATGGTGTTTATTATAGTATGGGAACCCCTCACTAATTACTGTTCCCAAGTACCGGCGAGACAAGGTATTCATTAGCATAACTATTGGCATAGCAGTCTATTATTAGGTAACACACGCATCCATACACAGACACTCACGTGCACCTACAAACACACAAACAGAACCTCAGAGAGACTAACTTGGTGACCTTGTCCTCAGCATCGTGTCTTACCAGACCCTGCCCAGGAACATGCCAAGCCACCGCGCCCCACCACCCCGCTACCCCGAGAGCTACCGTACTCTCCCCCGGAAGGTGCTCTCACGGCCGGACAGCGTGTGCAGCATGGCGGGCTCCCTGTACGATGGCGCCCTGCGTCCCGGCTCCCAGGCTACACCCCTCACAGCAGCAGAGAAGCGGCGCTCCATGCGAGACGACACCATGTGGCAGCTGTACGAGTGGCAGCAGAGACAGGCCTGCTCCCGTCATAGCCTGGCCCTGCCCCCTGCCCCGCCCACTCGCTGTTCCACCCTGCCCAGCCCCAGGACCAGGGCTCACCCCGCCCCACCTCGCCCCCACGCCGTCCCCCCCTCCCCTTCTCATGGCTCTCTCTACAGCTCCTTCTCCCCCCCGCGCCAGGCCCCGCCCACTGCCCTACGCTGTGACATCACCTCCCCAGACTACAGAGGAGACCTGAGCATTGACCGTCGACACAGACCTCACCACACCAAGGTGACACACACACACACACACACACACACACAGACCTCACCACCACGCAAGGTGACACACACACACACACACAGACCTCACCACACCAAGGTGACACACACACACACGCACACACACAGACCTCACCACACCAAGGTGACACACACACACACACACACACACAGACCTCACCACACCAAGGTGACACACACACACACACACAGACCTCACCACACCAAGGTGACACACACACACACACAACACACACAACCTCACCACACACAAAGGTGACACACCACACACAGGACCTCACCACACCAAGCTACACACACACACACACACACACACACACACACACACACACACACAGACCTCACCACACCAAGGTGACACACACACACACACACAACAGACCTCACCCACACAAGTGACACACACACACACACACCAGACCTCACCACACAAGTGACACCACACCACACACACACAGAACCTCACCACCCAAGGGACACACACACACACACAAGACCTCACACACCACTAAGGACACACAGACTCCACCACACCCAAGTGACACAACACCACACACACGACCCTCACCACACCAAGGTGAAACAACACATACACACAACAACCTCACGCACACACAGCGACACACACACACACACACACACACCACAGACCTCACCACACCAAGGTGACACACACACACACACACACACAGACCTCACCACACTAAGGTGACACACAGACCTCACCACACCAAGGTGACACACACACTCACACACACACAGGACACACTAAGGTGACACACACACACTCAGGACACACTAAGGTGAACCCTATGTATGTGACATCAGCAGCTGTGATGACTGTGTCCTCAGCACCCTGTGGAGCGCAGGTCCCTCCCCCCCGCCCTGCCAGCCCCGCCCATCACAGCCCAGTCCCTGCAGGGAAAGACGGTGAGCATCTCTCTGTCTCCCTCTCTCTTCCTCTCTCTCTTTTCCTCTCTCTCTCTTCCTCTCTCTCTCTCTCTCTCTCCATCTGTATCTACCTCTCACTCTTTCCATCTGTCTCTTCCTTCCTCTCTCTTTTCCTCACCCTTTCTTCCTCTCTCTCTCTCTCTCTCTCTCTCTCTCTCTCTCTCCATCTGTCTCTACCTCCCTCTTTCCATCTGTCTCTTCCTTCCTCTCTCTTTTCCTCACCCTTTCTTTCCCCCACTCTCTCTTCCCTCCTCCCTCACTCTCTCTTCCTCCCTCTCTCCCCCTCTCTCTTTTCCTCCCTCTCTTCGTCTCTCTCTACTCCCTTCTCTCTCTCCTCCCTTTTCTTCGTCTCTCTGAAAGATACAAAGATGAGTAGAGGTCTATCTGTTGTTCTGTTTTTTAATCATATTTCTGATCTTCCAATAAACTCTAGTTTCGTGTTAATTTCAGTGCAGAGACAGCAAGTAAAACAGCTTCAGAGTGATTTCTGTTTAGGAGGCAGAGAGGCAGACAGAGAGGCAGACAGAGAGGCAGACAGAGAGACAGACAGAGAGGCAGACAGAGAGGCAGACAGAGAAGCAGACAGAGAGGCAGACAGAGAGGCAGACAGAGAGACAGACAGAGAGACAGACAGAGAAGCAGACAGAGAGGCAGACAGAGAGGCAGACAGAGAGGCAGACAGAGAAGCAGACAGAGAGGCAGACAGAGAGGCAGACAGAGAGACAGACAGAGAAGCAGACAGAGAGGCAGACAGAGAGGCAGACAGAGAGACAGACAGAGAGGCAGACAGAGAGGCAGACAGAGAAGCAGACAGAGAGGCAGACAGAGAGGCAGACAGAGAGACAGACAGAGAGGCAGGTAGAGAGGCAGGTAGAGAGGCAGGTAGAGAGGCAGGCAGAGAGACAGACAGAGAGACAGGCAGAGAGGCAGACAGAGAGACAGACAGACAGAGAGGCAGACAGAGAGGCAGGCAGAGAGGCAGACAGAGAGGCAGACAGAGAGACAGAGAGACAGACAGAGAGACAGGCAGAGAGGCAGACAGAGAGACAGACAGAGAGGCAGGCCAGGTGACAGACAGGTGACAGACAGCTGGCCAGGTGACAGACAGGTGACAGACAGCTGGCCAGGTGACAGACAGCTGGCCAGGTGACAGACAGGTGACAGACAGCTGGAAATACAGAGAAGGAAATAACCAAACCCGATGAAAAACCCACATCACATAAAACCTCCATTACAGTTTTTTTAAAAACCCAGAAACCCAAAACGTCAATAACCGCAAGCCCACCCTTCGGAAAACCACCATCGCGTATGGCCCAGGTGACACGACAGCTGGCCCAGTGACAAGACAGGTGACAGACAGCTTTGCAGTTGGACAGACGGGTAGACAGACAGATGAATGAACAGGTCCAGGTGACAGACAGGTGAAGACAGGTGAAGACAGCTGAGTGTGTGTGTGAAGACAGGTGAAGACAGACGGTGACCGACAGCTGGCTAGGTGACAGACAGCTGGCCAGGTGACAGACAGGTGACAGACAGCTTGCCAGGTGCGTTCAGGATATCGTTGTAAATGTCTGGGATCCTCGTTCAGTCTGCAGCCATAACATATCTGGCCCTCTACAAGTCATTTAAGAAAAGACGTGTGGTGTATGGTGTGGGTGTGCGTATGTGTGTGGATGTGTGTGGTGTGTGTGTGGTGTGTGTTGGTGTGTGCACAAATATATGTGTGTGTGTATACATATGTGTGTGTGTGTGCTGGGTGTGTGTGTGTTGTGTTGTTTGTGTGTGGTTTGTGTGTGGTGTATGGTGTGTGTATGTTATGGTGTATGGTGTGTTTGTGTGTGTGTGTGTATTGGTGTGTGTGTGTTATGGTGTATGGTGTAGGTGTGTGTGTGTGTGTGTGGTGTGTGTGTGTTGTTGTGTGTGCTGTGTGTGTGGGTGTGTGTGTGTGTGTGTGGTGTGTGTTGTGTGCAGTATTCTGAGAGCCTGCCCTAGATGGCTGATTACCACCTGCGTGGCAGCAGGCAGAGCTCAGCAGTGCCCGGCAGCTGTCCCTCACTCAGCTGCTGTTCCTGAGCAGGGACACGCCCAACCCCAAGGTCAGCACCTGACTGTGCTGTGCAGAGCCACTGGGGGCGGAATTATGGCTGTGCAGCACCTGACTGTGCTGTGCCAGCACCTGACTGGTGCGTGCAGCACTGACGCAGTGTCCATGTACCGTCGATGTGTACATTTACCGTGCGTGTCGCAATGTTACCATACTGGTGTACCATGTAACCATACTGTGTACCTGTACCATACTGTGTACCATGTACCGTGCTGTGTACATGTACATACTGTTAACCATGTAGTGCTGTGTACATGTACCGGTGCTGTGTACCATGTTACCATACTGTTACATGTACATATCTGTGTACATATGATTCACCATATGATTGTGA
>BROE01000027.1:13550852-13569983 GCA_036571765.1 Plecoglossus altivelis
TTAAATATACACCTGTGCAGTGTTCTTGAGCATTGCTCAAGTGTGTTATTTTGCAGGACCCAGCCTCAGCTTGCCCCCCAATTCCTATAAACATGACATTCATCCACTCTTGGCGCTCCACATCCCACGTAGATTAAACAAAAATCTTTTTCTGCCAACGAAATGCCCTCCCCCAGGCCACTTCAGCATGAAGACGCTGTTTTCCAAACTAAACATGTGCTGCCTGCCTCCTCTCCTCCCTCCCCAAGATTGAAAAGAACAACCCGACACTCTTTATCTTTCATGATTTCCACACAAATGATAGAGATTCTGCACCCCCAGGCCTTGACCAAACGTGTACCAAGCAAAGTAAAAGTATTGTCCCTGGTGAATTATGACCTCTCCCCCTCATCCATTCCTCCCTTTTCCCTCCCATCCATCCATTCCATCCATCCCCTCATCCATCCCTCCCTCCCCTCCAATCCATCGCCTCCCTCCCCCTCCATCGCCATCCAGTCCCTCTAACCATCCATCCCTCCATCCATTCCATCCATCCCCTCATCCCATTCCCTCCCTTCCTACCATCCATCCCTCTTTCCCTCCATCCATCCAGCCCTCCCTGCCCATTCCATTCCCTCCTCCCTCCATCCATTCCCTCCCTCCCCTCCATCCATCCCCTCCATCATCCCTTCCCATCTCTCCCCTCCATCCAATCCCCTCCCCTTCCTTCTCCATCGCTTGTTTATCTTCAACCCTCTCTCCTGCTCACCCTCCCTCCTTCCCACCCTCCCTCCCTCCCCTCCAATCCATCCCTCCCCCTCCCCTCCCCCATCCATCCATTTTTTCGCCCTCCATCCATCCCTCCATCCCTCCCCTCCATCCATCCCTCCATCCATCCAGCATCCATCCCTCCACCATCCATCCATCCCTCCACCATCCCTCCCTCATCCATCCCTCCCTCCCCTCCATCCATCCATCCCTCCACCATCCATCCCTCCACCATCCATCCCTCCCCTCCATCCATCCCTCCACCATCCCTCCCTCCCCTCCATCCATCCATCCCTCCATCCCTCCAGCATCCATCCGGGCAGTTTACCTGGCTGTCTGTCAGTCGTTGGTGTTCCTTCCTGGTGGTTGTCGACTGTGTATAAAAGCCCTTAAGGCTTTTATACCCCCCTCCTCCCCCAGACAGGGGCTGAGATTCAGCTGCCTATTTGAGGAGAGACAGCCAGCAGTGTGTCTCAGTCTTGATCAAGGGGTGACAGAGTGATGACAGACCAGGTTCTGTATTGGTACAGGTGGTCATTACTGTTCAGGTGGTCATTAAAGTACCTGTCAGGCTGGCCAGACTGGAAGATCCAGGGTACAGTACTGACAGCCTCTCATCTCCAGCCTCATCCCCAGCACTAACTTTATCCCCCACCTCCCATCTCAGCCCCTCCAGTCTTTTCTGGTATGATTTCTTCATCCAGCAGTCTAGCTGTGTGTGACAGTGTCCTTTTCTGCAGGCCCCACAGGACCAGAGAGAAAGCACGGTCCAGGCCATGCCAGAGGAACTGGACATAGATGTAAGATGTCCTCTACTGCTCCTCTACAGCTCCTCTACAGCTCCTCTACTGCTGCTCTACAGCTGTTCTACATCTGTTCTACAGCTCCTCTACATCTGTTCTACAGCTGTTCTACATCTGTTCTACAGCTCCTCTACATCTGTTCTACAGCTCCTCTACTGCTGCTCTACAGCTGTTCTACATCTGTTCTACATCTGTTCTACAGCTGCTCTACATCTGTTCTACATCTGTTCTACTGCTCCTCTACTGCTGCTCTACAGCTGCTCTACATCTGTTCTACAGCTGCTCTACATCTGTTCTACATCTGTTCTACAGCTCCTCTACTGCTGCTCTACATCTGTTCTACATCTGTTCTACAGCTCCTCTACTGCTGCTCTACATCTGTTCTACATCTGTTCTACTGCTCCTCTACAGCTCCTCTACAGCTCCTCTACATCTGTTCTACAGCTCCTCTACAGCTCCTCTACAGCTCCTCTACAGCTCCTCTACAGCTCCTCTACATCTGTTCTACAGCTCCTCTACTGCTGCTCTACAGCTCCTCTACATCTGTTCTACAGCTCCTCTACTTCTGCTCTACAGCTCCTCTACATCTGCTCTACAGCTCCTCTACATCTGCTCTACAGCTCCTCTACATCTGCTCTACAGCTCCTCTACATCTGCTCTACAGCTCCTCTACATCTGCTCTACAGCTCCTCTACATCTGCTCTACAGCTCCTCTACATCTGCTCTACAGCTCCTCTACATCTGCTCTACAGCTCCTCTACATCTGCTCTACAGCTCCTCTACATCTGCTCTACAGCTCCTCTACATCTGCTCTACAGCTCCTCTACATCTGCTCTACAGCTCCTCTACATCTGCTCTACAGCTCCTCTACATCTGCTCTACAGCTCCTCTACATCTGCTCTACAGCTCCTCTACATCTGCTCTACAGCTCCTCTACATCTGCTCTACAGCTCCTCTACATCTGCTCTACAGCTCCTCTACATCTGCTCTACAGCTCCTCTACATCTGTTCTACAGCTCCTCTACAGCTCCTCTACAGCTCCTCTACATCTGTTCTACAGCTCCTCTACAGCTCCTCTACTGCTCCTCTACTGCTGCTCCTCTACTGCTGCTCCTCTACTGCTGCTCTACTGCTGCTCCTCTACAGCTCCTCTACTGCTGCTCTACAGCTCCTCTACATCTGTTCTACATCTGTTCTACTGCTCCTCTACAGCTCCTCTACAGCTCCTCTACAGCTCCTCTACTGCTGCTCTACTGCTCCTCTACTGCTGCTCTACAGCTCCTCTACAGCTGCTCTACAGTTAGCTCTTACTCTGAATGATGTTTTGCGTTTGACTCTAATCCTGTGTGGTTCAACAAGCTCAAGCAGACTGTGTGAGCAGGACAAAGCAGTGAGAACACAAGAGGACAAACTGCAGCAGCTGCACAGAGAAAGGGTAGGAGACCTTCCCCACTCTCTGTATGCCTCTCTCTTCTCCTCTCTTCTTCCCTCCCATCTAACTGCTCCTACCTCCCTACTCTCCCCTCCTCTCTTCCTCTCCATCTCACTGTTACCTCCCACTCTCTCTCATCTCCTCTCTCTTCTCCTCCATATAACGGCTCTACCTCCCCTACTCTCTCCTATCTCCCTCTCCTCCACTCTAAATGTCCTATCATCACTCTTCTCCTCCTCCTCTCTCTCCTCACTCTAACTGGCTCCTACCCCCTACTCTCTCACTCTCTCCCTCCTCTCTTTCCTCCTCCCTATAACTAGGTCCTAACCTCCCTATCTTCCTCTCTCCTCCTCTCCACTCTAATGGCTCCTACTCCTACTTTCCCTACTCTCCCTCCTCTCTCTCCCTTCCACTCTATCTGGCTCAACCTCCCTTCCTCTCACTCCTCCCCTCACTCCTCTCTCCTCTCCTATCAACTGGCTCTCTTCCTCCTCTACTCCTCCTCTCTCCCTCCTCTCTTTCTTTCTTTCATTCTTTCTGTCTTTCCCTACTCTCTCCCTCCTCTCCCTCCTCCTCTCTCCTCCTCCACTCTAACTGGCTCCTACCTCCCCACTCTCCTCCCTGTCCCACTGTCTGTAGCACACCCTGGAGACGGCTCTGCTGTCAGCCAGCCAGGAGCTTGAGCAGCGGTCCCCAGGGCAGAGCGGCCCAGAGCAGACGGCCTTGCTACAGCAGAGGGACGTGCTACAAAGCGGCCTGCTGGGAACCTGTAGAGAGCTGACAAGAGTAACTGCTGTAAGGCCACCTGCTTTACACACTCACCTGCCTTACACACACACCTGCTTTACACACTCACCTGCCGTACACACTCACCTGCTTTACACACTCACCTGCCTTACACACACACCTGCCTTACACACACCTTGTACACACACACCTGCCTTACACACTCACCTGCCTTACACACTCACCTGACTTACACACGCACCTTGTACACACACCTGCCTTACACATACCTGCCTTACACGCACACCTGCCTTACACACACCTGCCTTACACACACATAGATACACAGTGAACACTCATGGATGCACTCACATGTATGTGGACACATGCACACTCCCTGCCTGTGATGTGCGTGTGCAGGAGCTGGAGAGATCCAGGAAGGAGCTGGACAGGCTGCAGGCTGCTGTCTGTTTGGCCAAGAGCAGCCTGCTCAGCCAGCTGGAGACTCTGGGCAGCCCACAGGTAAGCACAGGCCCTCACACACACCTCACACACACCTCACACTCACACACACCTCACACACACCTCACACACACACACCTCACACACACACACCTCACACACACCTCACACACACAAACACACCACACACACACACACAAACACCTCACACAGATCCCCATGCACTTATGATAAGCTATGTGTGTGTGTTTGTTGTGCAGACAGAGCCCCCCAGCCAGCAGCATGTTCAGATCCAGAGAGAGCTGTGGAGAGTCCAGGACGTGATGGAGGCTCTGAACAAGAGCAGTGACTCTGGTGACCTCACGCACAAACATACAGACACACTCACACACACACTCACACACACACCCACTCACACACACACACAAACACACACTTACTCGCTCACTGAAGTCTCTGTTAATAGTGTATGTAACATCCTCTCTCTCTGGACAGGAGTCTTGGTGTCCAGCGTCAGCAACAATGAGGTGAGTTCAACTGTCAACCTCAGAGTGAGCGAGTGAGCGAGTGAGCGAGTGAGCGAGTGAGTGAGTGTATGTGTGAGTGAGTGAGTGAGTGAGTGAGTGAGTCTGTGTGTGTGTGTGTGTGTGTGTGTGTGTGTGTGCGTGCGAGCGTGCGTGCGAGCGAGCGAGAGAGAGAGACAGTCCACCTCCACAGAGGAAAGGCTGTGTGGTGTTAAGTGAGAGGCTGTGTGGTGTTCAGTGAGAGGCTGTGTGGTGTTCAGTGAGAGGCTGTGTGGTGTTCAGTGAGAGACTGTGGTGTTAAGTAAGAGACTGTGGTGTTAAGTGAGAGACTGTGTGGTGTTCAGTCAGAGGCTGTGTGGTGTTCAGTGAGAGGCTGTGTGGTGTTCAGTAAGAGGCTGTGTGGTGTTCAGACTGTGTGGTGTTCAGTGAGAGACTGTGTGGTGTTCAGTGAGAGGCTGTGTGGTGTTCAGTCAGAGGCTGTGTGGTGTTCAGTGAGAGACTGTGGTGTTCAGTGAGAGACTGTGGTGTTAAGTGAGAGACTGTGTGGTGTTCAGTAATAGACAGTGTGGTGTTCAGTGAGAGGCTGTGTGGTGTTCAGTGAGAGACTGTGTGGTGTTCAGTGAGAGGTGTTCAGTGAGAGACTGTGTGGTGTTCAGTGAGAGGCTGTGTGGTGTTCAGTAAGAGACAGTGTGGTGTTCAGTGAGAGACTGTGGTGTTCAGTGAGAGACTGTGTGGTGTTCAGACTGTGTGGTGTTCAGTGAGAGACTGTGTGGTGTTCAGTGGTGTTCAGTGAGAGACTGTGTGGTGTTCAGTGGTGTTCAGTAAGAGGCTGCGTGGTGTTCAGTGAGAGACTGTGTGGTGTTCAGTAAGAGGCTGTGTGGTGTTCAGTAAGAGACTGTGGTGTTCAGTGAGAGGCTGTGGTGTTCAGTAAGAGACTGTGGTGTTCAGTCAGAGGCTGTGTGGTGTTCAGTGAGAGAGTGTGTGGTGTTCAGTGAGAGACTGTGTGGTGTTCAGTGAGAGGCTGTGTGGTGTTCAGTGAGAGACTGTGTGGTGTTCAGTGAGAGGCTGTGTGGTGTTCAGTGAGAGAGTGTGTGGTGTTCAGTGAGAGACTGTGTGGTGTTCAGTCAGAGGCTGTGTGGTGTTCAGTGAGAGAGTGTGTGGTGTTCAGTGAGAGGCTGTGTGGTGTTCAGTGAGAGAGTGTGTGGTGTTCAGTGAGAGGCTGTGTGGTGTTCAGTGAGAGGCTGTGTGGTGTTCAGTGAGAGACTGTGTGGTGTTCAGTGAGAGGCTGTGTGGTGTTCAGTGAGAGAGTGTGTGGTGTTCAGTGAGAGAGTGTATGGTGTTCAGTGAGAGACTGTGTGGTGTTCAGTAAGAGGCTGTGTGGTGTTCAGTGAGAGGCTGTGTTCTGCTTCTCTAACCACATTGTTGTTGTTGACAGTCGATGCCGTTACCGTGCCCCAGCCCGCTCCGCGACGGGGATCCCCCTCCGCCCCCTCGGCCCCCCCTCCCCCAGTCCTATGACTCCTCCCAGCGCCCACCTCCCCTCACCTCCCCCCTGGCCCCGCCCCTTGGCCCCTGTCCGGCCCCTCTCTGGCCAGACGACCGCAAACCCAGCGCCAGGAACGGGTCGCACAGCGTAAGAAGCCTCAACCATCCACCTGCCCCACTGCCAGCCTCTTCCCATTGGCTCATCCCATTTCCTTTAGCTCCGCCCTCTGTCCATCGCTGTTAGAGGAAGATGATGATGCTCATAGTGATGGTGATAATGATGAAGGTGCCCTCATCTTCACCTTCCTCTGCTTGCTCTCATGTGACTCATCAGTCCTTCAGTCAGTCCACCTCGTGTGTGTGTGAGGCTGTGTGTGTGTGTGTGTGTGAGGATGTGTGTGTGTGTGAGGATGTGTGTGTGTGTGTGAGGATGTGTGTGTGTGTGTGTGTGAGGATGTGTATGTGTGAGGGTGTGTGTGTGTGTGAGGATGTGTGTGTGACGTGTGTGACGTGTGTGCGTGTGTGTGTGTGTGTGAAGATGTGTGTGTGTGAGAATATGTGTGTGTATGAAGATGTGTGTGTGTGTGTGTGAAGATATGTGTGTGTGTGTGTGTGTGTTGAGATGTGTGTGTGTGTGAGGATGTGTGTGTGTGTGTGTGTGTGAGGATGTGTGTGTGTGTGAGGATGTGTGTATTCCAAGGTGTGTCTTAACCCCTTCTTCTCCCCAGGGTACAGATTACCGCCTGTGTAAGAGTGAGCCAGAGCTGACCACAGTGAAGGAGGAGGCAGATGGAGAGAACACAGGCGAGGACAGAGGGAACCCCCCCACCATGAGACAGGCCTCAGCCTCTAATGACCCTAGCCTCACAGGCTCTAAAGGTAGTGACCTCACGTCCTCTAATGACTCTAGCCTCACAGCCTCTAAAGGTAGTGACCTCACATCCTCTAATGACCCTAGCCTCACAGCCTCTAAAGGTAGTGACCTCATGTCCTCTAATGACTCTAGCCTCACAGTCTCTAAAGGATCATGAATGTGAGGGTATGTGGTGAGCATGTATGAACTGTGTGCTGCCCCCAGCAGGACCCTCCCCCCACCCCGTGGGTGTGGTGCCCCCCAGGGCAAGGTCTCCCCCGCCCCCCCCAGAGGACCTTGCCCCCTCCTACATCACTCTGAGGAAGAACCCTGAACCATGGAATGCCAACGTGAGTCAGACAACAACCCCCTCTCCCCAACACCTCATCTGATGCCAGCTAGCCTGAGTGTAGTGAGTGATGCTAGCTAGCCTGAGTGTAGTGAGTGATGCTAGCTAGCCTGAGTGTAGTGAGTGATGCTAGCTAGCCTGGGTGTAGTGAGTGATGCTAGCTAGCCTGAGTGTAGTGAGTGATGCTAGCTAGCCTGGGTGTAGTGAGTGATGCTAGCTAGCCTGGGTGTAGTGAGTGATGCTAGCTAGCCTGAGTGTAGTGAGTGATGCTAGCTAGCCTGAGTGTAGTGAGTGATGCTAGCTAGCCTGAGTGTAGTGAGTGATGCTAGCTAGCCTGAGTGTAGTGAGTGATGCTAGCTAGCCTGAGTGTAGTGAGTGATGCTAGCTAGCCTGAGTGTAGTGAGTGATGCTAGCTAGCCTGAGTGTAGTGAGTGATGCTAGCTAGCCTGAGTGTAGTGAGTGATGCTAGCTAGCCTGAGTGTAGTGAGTGATGCTAGCTAGCCTGAGTGTAGTGAGTGATGCTAGCTAGCCTGAGTGTAGTGAGTGATGCTAGCTAGCCTGGGTGTAGTGAGTGATGCTAGCTAGCCTGGGTGTAGTGAGTGATGCTAGCTAGCCTGTTTGTCGTGGTGACCTGGTGTTCTACCTGGTGTATGTAGGGGCGCCCGCGGAGTGTGGTGAGCAGGGAGTCGCAGAGAGGGAGAGAGAGAGCGTAGGGCACGGATTGAGGTGTTGAGGAGCAACTGGAGCGCATCAGGAGACACCAGCAGGCCATCCTGAGAGACAAGAGGAGAGGACTCCTCCCCCCCCCTCCTCCACCTCACTCGGTACTCCCCCTCGTGTGTGTGGTGTGTTGGTGTGGTGTGTGTGTTGTGGTGTGATGTGGTGTGGTGTGTGGTGTGGTGTGTGTGTGTGGGTGTGTGTTGTGTAGGCTGGGTTTGTTGAGGAGTCTGTGTCTTGGTCCTCAGGATCTTGATGATGCACTGAGGGAGCTGGAGAAGATCAGAGACAAGGCCAGCTTGGACCTCTCCACCCAGACCAGGGCTGGAGAGAGAGGGCTGGGGCTGGGACTGAGGAGAGGCGGAGGGACTGGGGAGGGGCTGGCGGGGAGAGGGCTGGGCTGAAGGGGCTGGGCTGGAGAGGGCTGGGCTGGGAGAGGCTGGGCGGGAGAGGGCTGGGGCTGAGACTGGGGAGAGGGTGGGCTGGGAGGGGCTGGGCTGGGAGGGGCTGGGCTGGGTGTGTGGAGAGGCTGGCTGGGAGAGGCTGGCTGGGGCTGGGGAGAGGAGCTGGGGCTGAGACTGGTAGACTGGGGCTGGGGCTGGGAGAGGCTGGGCTGGGGAAGAGGCTGGGACTGAGACTTGGAAGAGGGTTGGGAGAGGGCTGGGCTGGGGAGAGGGCTGGGGCTGGGGAGAGGGCTGGGGCTGGGGCTGGGGAGAGGGCTGGGGCTGGGGAGAGGGCTGGGGCTGGGGAGGTAGAGGAGGAAGAGAAGCCTGAGATGGGGAAGGAGGTCCAGCCTGAAGCCACTGAGAGCTTAATGTTCCACTCAGAGGTACACACACTCTCTCTCTCTCACACACTCTCACACACTCTCTCTCTCTCACACACACACACACTCTCTCTCACACACACTCATTGCTAGGTAATATCAAATAAAGATTAGCATGTTTTCCCATATTCATAGCCATGAACATACTAGCTACCTAGCCATGAATAAACTGTCTAGGCCTTTTATAATAATACAAAAATAAAAACATAAAATGTAGTGTTAGGGGTTGTCTGATGGATTAAACCCAAGACCAGCCAACCTAGCACGGACAGCCAACATCAACCCCTGCCATTCACTGACCTCCAGCACTACATGTTGGAGATTAACAGGTGTGTGTGTGTGTGTGTGTGCGTGTGTGTTCGTGTGTGTGTGTGAGTGTTTGTGTGCGTGTGTGTGCGTGAGTGTGTGTGTTTGTGTGCGTGTGTGTGTGCGTGTGTGTGTGTTTTGTAGCAGACAGCGCCTCCATGGGATGTGGAAGTCCTCAGGCCTCAAACAGAGCTCCAAAACTCTGCACACACCTGGACCAGGTAGGCTACACACACACCTGGACCAGGTAGGCTACACACACACCTGGACCAGGTAGGCTACACACACACACACCTGGACCAGGTAGGCTACACACACACACACACACACTTGGATCAGGTAGGCTACACACATACACACACACCTGGACCAGGTAGGCTACACACATACACACAATCCTGGATCAGGTAGGCTACACATATACACACACACCTGGACCAGGTAGGCTACACACACACCTGGATCAGGTAGGCTACACACACACACACCTGGACCAGGTAGGCTACACACACACACACACTTGGATCAGGTAGGCTACACACACACACACACCTGGATCAGGTAGGCTACACACACACACACCTGGACCAGGTAGGCTATTCACATGGACCAGGTAGGCTACACACACACACACCTGGACCAGGTAGGATACACACCTGGACCAGGTAGGCTACACTCACACACACCTGGACCAGGTAGGCTACACACCTAGACCAGGTAGGCTACACACACACACACACACACACACCTGGACCAGGTAGGCTATACACCTGGACCAGGTAGGCTACACACACACACACACACCTGGACCAGGTAGGCTACACACCTGGACCAGGTAGGCTACACACACACACACACACACACACCTGGACCAGGTAGGCTACACACCTGGACCAGGTAGGCTACACACCTGGACCAGGTAGGCTACACACCTGGACCAGGTAGGCTACACACACACACACACACCTGGACCAGGTAGGCTACACACACACACACACACCTAGACCAGGTAGGCTACACACACACACACACACACACACACACCTGGACCAGGTAGGCTACACACCTGGACCAGGTAGGCTACACACACATCAGTAGAAGCAGGGGGGTTGGGGTGAACAAAAGGAAGAGCAGGAAGGGAAGGATGAAGACATTCATGTTCATGAGGAGACATGAACCCCAGTTTGGTCCTCTCTGTTCCAGACAACCTTCTGCAAAGGAGGTCCTGGAGGAGGAGAAGCAGCAGCAGGAGGAGAAGCAGGAGGAGGAGGAGAACATTACCATCTCTTATGACGACAGCAAACACAACAATAACATCCTGGTGACTGGTGAGAACACCACACACACACACCACACACACCTCACACCTCACACCACACACACACATCACACACCTATACAAGGGAATACCACCTGATTATGAATGATTTGTGGTGTGTGTGTGTGTGTGTGTGTGTGTGTGTGTGTGCGTGTGTCTCTGTACAGTGAAAGGCCAGCCGCCCTCTTCCAGTCCCACACAGCTCCCAGACGGATCACACTTCATGTGTGTGTAGATGGTGAGAAGTCCACATTGACAGTTTTTTCCTTAGCAGATGTTTAATCTAAGCATCAAACACATAAACTACAGATGGAGTGAAGCTGTGAATCTACCCCCACAGTGTTGACCTGCTGACCAGTGAGATGGAACCTTGCAACAAAATCCAAGATGGCTTCTCACAGAACCAAGATGGCGTCTCACAGAACCAAGATGGCGTCTCACAGAACCAAGATGGCGTCTCACAGAACCAAGATGGCGTCTACTCACTGGGCTCTGTGTTACACTCCTACAGCGTGACAACACATGCCTATATCTCATATACCATATTATAGCAGACCATGGACCAAACCTGACTGAGAGACAGACAGAAAGACAGATCAGACAGACCAACATACAGACAGAGAACATACTTTTACTGTGATGCCAATATTTTACCCACACAGAAGTTACTAGTATTGATCACTGACAATATATAGAAAAACATTATTGTTATTATTACTACTGCACCTGTTACTACAGGGTTATTGTTTCCAGTTGGTGTGTATCTGCTAGGTGTTTCAAGCACTGAGGAGGACTGTACATAGAAGCATTTAGAGGCTTGTCTCCCTTGCACTCCTCTCCAGCACTGCAGCCTCCCATGCAGCACTGCAGCCTCCCATGCAGCACTGCAGCCTCCCATGCAGCACTGCAGCCTCCCATGCAGCACTGCAGCCTCTCCTCCCATGCAGCACTGCAGCCTCTCATGCAGCACTGCAGCCTCTCCTCCCATGCAGCACTGCAGCCTCTCCTCTCATGCAGCACTGCAGCCTCTCCTCCCATGCAGCACTGCGGCCTCTCATGCAGCACTGCAGCCTCTCATGCAGCACCGCAGCCTCCCATGCAGCACTGCAGCCTCCCATGCAGCACTGCAGCCTCTCCTCCCATGCAGCACTGCAGCCTCTCATGCAGCACTGCAGCCTCTCATGCAGCACTGCAGCCTCTCCTCTCATGCAGCACTGCAGCCTCCCATGCAGCACTGCAGTCTCTCATGCAGCACTGCAGCCTCTCCTCTCATGCAGCACTGCAGTCTCTCATGCAGCTCTGCAGCCTCTCATGCAGCACTGCAGCCTCCCATGCAGCACTGCAGCCTCTCATGCAGCACTGCAGCCTCTCCTCCCATGCAGCACTGCAGCCTCTCATGCAGCACTGCAGCCTCTCATGCAGCACTGCAGCCTCCCATGCAGCACTCTGTGTGGTGACACCTTAGTGAATATTGGTGCTTCCTGCAGCTGGAGCAGAACTTGAACCCCCCTTTTCTATATTTTCACATATCTGCACCTCTTAGTTCCTTCACAGTTTGTAAGCTATCATTAAACATATTTTTTAATATTCCTGACATTACAAAGAAGTATTATGTGGGCTGGTGCTTCCAGAAGGTGCCACTTGTTGCTGCTTTAGGAGAGTTTTATATTTGACTAGATTTATTTATCTGATCATCAGCGACAGGCAGTTTTCCAGTGGAATTCTACTGCTAGTTAATGTGTAGATGGACATATATGAAAAGTAGGTTTGTGTTTGTTCTGTGGGGTTTGAAGTTGTTGATCAGACTGTAGACTATATAACAGTTGCTGATCAGACTATATAACAGTTGCTGATCGGTCTGTAGACTATATAACAGTTGTTGATCAGACTGCAGACTATATAACAGTTGCTGATCAGACTGCAGACTATAGAATATAAAAAGCAATAAGATGGATTTTTGTACAAACATGTACAAATTGTAAAAAAAGAAAACACACTCAAAAAACAAGTTTGTTGTGTAAATGATGTACACCATAGCCTGACAAAAGCTGATATTATAACATTATAAAAGTTATTATTAGTCAATATGCAAATGTTACTATCATCTGTTTTATATCATGAGAAAGAAATTAAATGTTGACGTTCTTTATCACTTGTGTATCAGAAATGTGTCATGACAAAATACTCATCCCATCTAAAACACTAGGCTGAACATACATCGTTTATTTCACTTGTTCCAAATGTTACTCTACTGTAGAGAGTTGTTTATACCGTATTCGTGCATTAGAATAATTAGTTTTTGTTAAATTGACATAAATAGAAGTGTTTCAAATGTCAAAGGGTTCCGTTTACCACGGTGATTAATACAATCAACGGACAATCCTCTCCTGTCTCCCCCTCCCCCCAACACACACGCTTTCCTCTCTACCATGTTAAAAATCACATCTAAATGAGGAACCAGATGATTGTTTTTAAATAATCTTATAGTGAATGCCCGCTGAGAAACAAGGCCAGGATCGGGGCCTCCTCCGCCGGAATAAATAGTGCTTTTTCAGCATTGTGGATCAGTTTTCTGTTTGTTAGACCACGTGGAGAGGCGACAATGCGGACAGTCACGTCACGTTTCTCCTCCCCTTTCGTTCTCCCAGCCCGTCGATGAGTGGTAGGCAGAGAGAGAGAGGAGAGAGGGGGGACGAACCACACTAACAACTTCTCTGAACAGCTACATTTGGTGCTAAAAATTATGGCTGCGGCAACAACTGACGGAACCGGCCATGATTCTCCATCAACTAGTGACCATAACGGTACCGGGGACACCGGGGAAGATGGTGAGAAGACACAAGGCCTCCCAGACTCGAAACAGGAACCGGGTGACAACGAGAATGGTGTAGAAATGGACGTTAACGACGGACACGGTGACGGAGTGGAGCACGAGAAACCGTCTCCAGATTCCAACGTCTCTAATGAAACGGTTTTGAGAAACGGAGACCGGGGAATGGGCTGTGAACTCTCTGTACCGGGAAACGGTCCCGAGCATGAGCGTCCAGCGAGCAGCTCTGATCGCGTGGAGAGCTCGAGGGGGCTGAAAGAAGAACAAAGAGAGGAGAGCGTGCCCTCGCCTCCCTCGAGCCTGCCCTCGCCTCCCAGCGACCTGAAGACTAGAGACGATTCTATCGAGAAAAGCGATCACGGAATTAAAAGACGGGCCAGTTTGGAGATCTCGTCCTCGGATGGGGAACCGCTGAGCCGAATGGATTCCGAAGACAGGTCGGTGGAGTATTGGTAAACCTACAGAACGATAAGCGGTTAGACCCCCGCGGGAAGTTACTGTTTACATTACAGTTTTCTTTTCCCCCAGTAGGTAATCCCTTAATCGTCTCTAAATTAGAACCTAGGTGTGGCTGTAAGATTTCCACCTCCGCGTGAGCAGCATGTACTGGTTTCCAGCGTCTTGATTGAGTTAGTTCAGTTACAAAGCTTCTGCACCCGGTGCGCAGCGGTGTGGTGCGAGGTCTTTTGTTGCTCCGCGTGGAGTTTTGACGAAAGTAGAAAATGGAAAACTCCCGGTGTCCTGCTGTCGGTAACTGCTATTCGGTGTGAAGTCTGTCAGTCTGTAGTCACGTTAAGGACGCAGACGCCAGTTTCTCAGTAGACAGCGTCGCTATCATGTTGTGAATAAGTCATCAGCGTGTCTGATCAACTGAAGATTACATCCGTTCACACACATGCACCCATGCACACACATAAACAGGTAGTGACTTTGTGGTCAGCTACGTGTTGGAAATGGATTGGGGAGTTCTTACACACTCTCGTATACATTGTCACATTTGAGTCATACTAGAGAATGTTTGATGCATTTAGAAAGTGTATCTATGGCAACAGTAGATCAGATAGGGGGCTCTCCTGTGGTCTGTCCCCCCATCAGCACCTACACCCCCCACTAACACGGAGAGACAGGGGGAGGACAGCTGCAGGGCTTCAATGTAACTGTTGTTCCTCTTCTGGCACCAAGCACAGAAGCAGCTGGAGAACTGGGAGGTGAGAGTGTGTGTTGGTGAGTGTGTGTCTGTTAGTGAGAGTGTGTGTTGGTGAGTGTGTGTCTGTTAGTGTGTTTGTCTGTTAGTGAGAGTTGGTGTGAGAGTTGGTGTGTGTGTCTGTTAGTGAGAGTGTGTGTGTCTGTTAGTGAGAGTTGGTGTGTGTGTCTGTTAGTGAGAGTTGGTGTGTGTGTCTGTGAGTGTGTGTCTGTTAGTGAGAGTTGGTGTGTGTTAGTGTAGACGTGTGTGTGTGTTGGTGTAGGCGTGTGTGTTGGTGAAGGCGTGTGTGTGTTGGAGAAAGCGTGTGTGTGTTGGTGAAGGCGTGTGTGTGTGTTGGTGAAGGCGTGTGTGCTGGTGAAGGCGTGTGTGTGTTGGTGTAGGCGTGTGTGTTGGTGAAGGTGTGTGTGTTGGTGAAGGTGTGTGTGTGTTAGTGAAGGCGTGTGTGTGTTGGTGTAGACGTGTGTGTGTTGGTGAAGGCGCATGTGTGTGTTGGAGAAAGCGTGTGTGTGTTGGTGAAGGCGTGTGTGTGTGTTGGCGAAGGCGTGTGTGCTGGTGAAGGCGTGTGTGTGTTGGTGAAGGCGTGTGTGTTGGTGAAGGTGTGTGTGTGTTGGTGTAGGCGTGTGTGTTGGTGAAGGTGTGTGTGTGTTGACTTGTGCATTTATATGTGTGTGTGTTCAATAACACTGACAGGTGTGTGTGTGTACAATATGTGTGTGTGTGTGTTGAAGGCGTGTGTGTGTGTTGGTGAAGGCGTGTGTGTGTTGGTGTAGACGTGTGTGTGTTGGTGTAGACGTGTGTGTGTTGGTGTAGACGTGTGTGTGTTGGTGAAGGCGGTGTGTGTGTTAGGAGGCCGTGTGTGTGTTGGTGTAGACGTGTGTGTGTAGACGTGTTGTTGTGAAGGTGTGTGTGTGTTGGTGTAGGCGTGTGTGTTGGTGAAGGCGTGTGTGTTGGTGAAGGCGTGTGTGTGTGTTGGTGAAGGCGTGTGTGTGTTGGTGAAGGCGTGTGTGTGTTGTGACTATAGTTTGGGTGAAGGTGTGTGTGTTGGTGAAGGCGTGTGTGTGTTGGTGAAGGCGTTACTGTGGTCATTGTGTTGCGTGAAGGCGTTTGTCGTGTTGGTGAAGCGCGGTGTGTGTGTTTGTGAAGGCGTGTGTGTGTGTTGGTGAAAGGCGTGTGTGTGTTTGGTGAAGGCGTGTGTGTGTTTTGGTGAGGCTATGTGTGTGTGTCTGTGAAGGCTGTGTGTGTGTTGGTGAAGGGGTGTGTGTGTTGGTGAAGGCGCATGTGTGTGTTGGAGAAAGCGTGTGTGTGTTGGTGAAGGCGCATGTGTGTGTTGGAGAAAGCGTGTGTGTGTTGGTGAAGGCGCATGTGTGTGTTGGTGAAGGTGTGTGTGTGTTGGTGAAGGCGTGTGTGTGTGTTGGTGAAGGCGTGTGTGTGTGCGTTTGAAAGGGCGTGTGTGTGTTGTGTAGACGTGAATGTGTTTGTGTGTAGACGTGTGTGTGTTGGTGTAGGCGTGTGTGTTGGTGAAGGCGTGTGTGTGTGTTGGTTAAGGGGTCAGTGTTATTACCTCGACGTGTGTGTGTGTGTTGGTGAAGGCGTGTTTGTGTGTTGGTGAAGGCGTGTGTGTGTGTTGGTGAAGGCGTGTTTGTGTGTTGGTGAAGGCGTGTTTGTGTGTTGGTGAAGGCGTGTTTGTGTGTTGGTGAAGGCGTGTTTGTGTGTTGGTGAAGGCGTGTGTGCTGGTGAAGGCGTGTGTGTGTTGGTGAAGGCGTGTGTGTGTGTGGTTGACACAAGAGTGTGTGTGTTTGTGCATGTGTGTGTGTTGGTGAAGGCGTGTTTGTGTGTTGGTGAAGGCGTGTTTGTGTGTTGGTGAAGGCGTGTGTGTGTGTTGGTGAAGGCGTGTGTGTGTTGGTGAAGGCGCATGTGTGTGTTGGAGAAAGCGTGTGTGTGTTGGTGAAGGCGGGTGGTTGGTGGAAGGTGTGTGTGTGTGGTTGAAGGCGTTGTGTGTGTGTTGGTGAAGGCGTGTGTGTGTGTTGGTGAAGGCGTGTGTGTTGGTTGGTGAAAGGTGTGTGTGGTTGTGAAGGTGTGTGTGTGTTCGGTTGAAAGGCGTGTGTGTGTGTTGGTGAAGGTGTGTGTGTGTTTCGGTGAAGCATAGTGTGTGTTGGGACTGAAGCGTGTGTGTGTGTTGGTGAAGGCGTGTGTGCAAATTGTGTATGTGTGGAAGGCGTGTGTGTGTGGTGAAAGGCGTGTGTGTTGGTGTAGACGTGTGTGTGTTGGTGTAGGCGTGTGTGTGTGTTGGTGAAGGCGTGTGTGTGTGTTGGTGAAGGCGTGTGTGTGTGTTGGTGAAGGCGTGTGTGTGTTGGTGAAGGCGTGTGTGTGTTGGTGAAGGCGTGTGTGTGTTGGTGAAGGCGTGTGTGTGTGTTGGTGAAGGCGTGTGTGCTGGTGAAGGCGTGTGTGTGTTGGTGTGTAGACGTGTGTGTGTTGTTGGTGAAGTGTGTGTGTGTGTTGGTGAAGGTGTGTGTGTGTGTTGGTTGAAGGCGCTGTGTGTGTTTGGTGGTGAAAGGCGTGTGGTTGGTGAAGGTGCGTGTGTTTAAGCAGACTAACACCTCCTCCTCTTCAGTATCAGTAGCCCCCTGGTGGACCAGGAGAGCACCCTCTCCAGTGGCCGCTCCACCCCAGCCATGATGCACGGTGGAGCTGGTATATCAGGAGGCAGCAAGGCCTACGCTTGCCTCTGGGACGGCTGCTTGCAGGGCTTCCTCTCCAGCCCTGACCTGGCAGAGCACCTGAGAGACGCCCACGGACACACCCAGACAGGAGGGGTCAGTTCTGCTCCTGGCTTGCCTCCTCTTCCTTGCCTCCCTTTACTGTCTCCTTCCTCTCCCTCTCCGTCCTCTCCCGTTGCCTCCTCTTCTCGCCGTCCCTATACCTCTTCCCCCTTCTTTCCTCTCCTCCTCTCCTTGCCTCCTCTCCTCCTCCCTCTCCTCTGCCTCTCCTCCTCTCCTCTCCTCTTCTGGCCCTCTCCTTCCTCTCTCTTTCACCTTTATCCTCTCTCTGTCCTCTCCCCCCCCCTCTCCCACTCTCTCTCTCTTTCTTCCTCTCTTTCTGTCTCTGTTTCATTTCTTTACTCTCTCTTTCACGTCACACAATCGTACACTGAGCAGTGTGTGTTAAAGCGCAGTGTGTGTGTGTGTGTGTTGTTGTGCTGCAGTGTTTGTGTGGACTGTCTCTGGAAGGGCTGTAAGGTGTTCAACACGCCGTCCACGAGTCAGAGCTGGCTTCAGAGACACATGCTGTCACACAGCGGAGACAAACCCTTCAAGGTGACCACACAGTTGTCTCTCTCACTACACCCAGAACAGCTGTCTCTCTCACTGCACCCAGAACAGCTGTCTCTCTCACTACACCCAGAACAGCTGTCTCTCTCACTGCACCCAGAACAGCTGTCTCTCTCACTACACCCAGAACAGCTGTCTCTCTCACTACACCCAGAACAGCTGTCTCTCTCACTACACCCAGAACAGCTGTCTCTCTCACTACACCCAGAACAGCTGTCTCTCTCACTACACCCAGAACAGCTGTCTCTCTCACTACACCCAGAACAGCTGTCTCTCTCACTGCACCCAGAACAGCTGTCTCTCTCACTGCACCCAGAACAGCTGTCTCTCTCACTGCACCCAGAACAGCTGTCTCTCTCACTACACCCAGAACAGCTGTCTCTCTCACTGCACCCAGAACAGCTGTCTCTCTCACTACACCCAGAACAGCTGTCTCTCTCACTACACCCAGAACAGCTGTCTCTATCACTACACCCAGAACAGCTGTCTCTCTCACTGCCCCCAGAACAGCTGTCTCTCTCACTACACCCAGAACAGCTGTCTCTCTCACTGCACCCAGAACAGCTGTCTCTCTCACTACACCCAGAACAGCTGTCTCTCTCACTGCACCCAGAACAGCTGTCTCTCTCACTACACCCAGAACAGCTGTCTCTCTCACTACACCCAGAACAGCTGTCTCTATCACTACACCCAGAACAGCTGTCTCTCTCACTGCACCCAGAACAGCTGTCTCTCTCCCTGCACCCAGAACAGCTGTCTCTCTCACTGCACCCAGAACAGCTGTCTCTCTCACTCCACCCAGAACAGCTGTCTCTATCACTACACCCAGAACAGCTGTCTCTCTCACTGCACCCAGAACAGCTGTCTCTCTCACTGCACCCAGAACAGCTGTCTCTCTCACTACACCCAGAACAGCTGTCTCTCTCACTGCACCCAGAACAGCTGTCTCTCTCACTGCACCCAGAACAGCTGTCTCTCACTACACCCAGAACAGCTGTCTCTATCACTACACCCAGAACAGCTGTCTCTCTCACTCCACCCAGAACAGCTGTCTCTCTCACTACACCCAGAACAGCTGTCTCTCTCACTGCACCCAGAACAGCTGTCTCTCTCACTGCACCCAGAACAGCTGTCTCTCTCACTGCACCCAGAACAGCTGTCTCTCTCACTGCACCCAGAACAGCTGTCTCTCTCACTGCACCCAGAACAGCTGTCTCTCA
>BROE01000027.1:13570057-13582097 GCA_036571765.1 Plecoglossus altivelis
GGAAGCGGATCGGCAGGCAGTGGGTCAGCGGTGGAGCTGGTATATCAGGAGGCAGCAAGGCCTACGCTTGCCTCTGGGACGGCTGCTTGCAGGGCTTCCTCTCCAGCCCTGACCTGGCAGAGCACCTGAGAGACGCCCACGGACACACCCAGACAGGAGGGGTCAGTTCTGCTCCTGGCTTGCCTCCTCTTCTTGCTCCCTTCCTCCTTCTCTCTTCTCTCCTTGTCCTCTTCTCTCCTCACTCTCCCCCTCTTCCTCTCCTCCCTTGTCTCTTCTCCTCTTCTCCCTCTCTCTCTGCTCTCCCTTTGCGCCTCTGTGGTTTTGTCGATTTCTACCAGTAACGTCATATTCGTAGTTTTTAGAATTGGATTGAGAGAGCTTTTTTTTCTTATCTGCTTATTCTTTCTTTGTCGTCTGTCTCTGTTTCATTTCTTTACTCTCTCTTTCACGTCACACAATCGTACACTGAGCAGTGTGTTGGTTAAGGGGAGGTGTGTGTGTTGGGTGTTGTTGCAGCGTGTTTGTGTGCTCTGGCAGGGCTTAGGTAATCACAAGCCGTCCCGAGTCAGAGCTGGCTTCAAGCCATGCGGTCAAGAGAGCGGAGCAAGCCGTTCAAGGTGACACAGCGACATGCTCACACAGAACAAAAGCTTGTCCTCAACTGGCACCCGGGCTGTTCTCTCCTAAACCGGCAGAACCTGTCTCTTCACTGGCACATCAAAGCTGTCTCTCCAATACCCCGAATGATACTCTCCGATACGTCACCAGAAAGCTGTTCTCTCACTACCAGAAAGATGTCTCTCACGGACAACGCACAGGAACAAGACTATCTCAATGGCACCAGAGGCTGGCCTACACTAACAACCAGGATGTCTCTCTCAGTGCACCCAGAACAGCTGTCTCTCTCAGTGCACCCAGAACAGCTGTCTCTATCACTACACCCAGAACAGCTGTCTCTCTCACTACACCCAGAACAGCTGTCTCTCTCAGTGCACCCAGAACAGCTGTCTCTCTCAGTGCACCCAGAACAGCTGTCTCTCTCAGTGCACCCAGAACAGCTGTCTCTCTCAGTGCACCCAGATGTAGTGAGAGAGACAGCTGTCTCTCTCACTGCACCCAGAACAGCTGTCTCTCTCAGTGCACCCAGAACAGCTGTCTCTCTCAGTGCACCCAGAACAGCTGTCTCTCTCAGTGCACCCAGAACAGCTGTCTCTCTCAGTGCACCCAGAACAGCTGTCTCTCTCAGTGCACCCAGAACAGCTGTCTCTCTCAGTGCACCCAGAACAGCTGTCTCTCTCAGTGCACCCAGAACAGCTGTCTCTCTCACTGCACCCAGAACAGCTGTCTCTCACTGCACCCAGAACAGCTGTCTCTCTCAGTGCACCCAGAACAGCTGTCTCTCTCAGTGCACCCAGAACAGCTGTCTCTCTCACTGCACCCAGAACAGCTGTCTCTCTCACTGCACCCAGAACAGCTGTCTCTCTCACTGCACCCAGAACAGCTGTCTCTATCACTACACCCAGAACAGCTGTCTCTCTCACTGCACCCAGAACAGCTGTTCTGGGTGCAGTGAGAGACAGCTGTTCTGGGTGTAGTGATAGAGACAGCTGTTCTGGGTGTAGTGAGAGAGACAGCTGTCTCTCTCACTGCACCCAGAACAGCTGTCTCTATCACTACACCCAGAACAGCTGTCTCTCTCACTGCACCCAGAACAGCTGTCTCTCTCACTACACCTAGAACAGCTGTCTCTCTCACTACACCTAGAACAGCTGTCTCTCTCACTACACCCAGAACAGCTGTCTCTCTCAGTGCACCCAGAACAGCTGTCTCTCTCAGTGCACCCAGAACAGCTGTCTCTCTCAGTGCACCCAGAACAGCTGTCTCTCTCAGTGCACCCAGAACAGCTGTCTCTCTCACTGCACCCAGAACAGCTGTCTCTCACTGCACCCAGAACAGCTGTCTCTCACTGCACCCAGAACAGCTGTCTCTCACTGCACCCAGAACAGCTGTCTCTCTCACTACACCCAGAACAGCTGTCTCTCTCACTGCACCCAGAACAGCTGTCTCTCTCAGTGCACCCAGAACAGCTGTCTCTCTCAGTGCACCCAGAACAGCTGTCTCTCTCAGTGCACCCAGAACAGCTGTCTCTCTCAGTGCACCCAGAACAGCTGTCTCTCTCACTACACCCAGAACAGCTGTCTCTCTCACTACACCCAGAACAGCTGTCTCTCTCACTACACCCAGAACAGCTGTCTCTCACTGCACCCAGAACAGCTGTCTCTCTCACTGCACCCAGAACAGCTGTCTCTCTCAGTGCACCCAGAACAGCTGTCTCTCTCAGTGCACCCAGAACAGCTGTCTCTCTCAGTGCACCCAGAACAGCTGTCTCTCTCAGTGCACCCAGAACAGCTGTCTCTCTCAGTGCACCCAGAACAGCTGTCTCTCTCACTGCACCCAGAACAGCTGTCTCTCACTGCACCCAGAACAGCTGTCTCTCTCAGTGCACCCAGAACAGCTGTCTCTCTCAGTGCACCCAGAACAGCTGTCTCTCTCAGTGCACCCAGAACAGCTGTCTCTCACTGCACCCAGAACAGCTGTCTCTCTCACTACACCCAGAACAGCTGTCTCTCTCACTGCACCCAGAACAGCTGTCTCTCTCACTGCACCCAGAACAGCTGTCTCTCTCACTGCACCCAGAACAGCTGTCTCTCTCACTGCACCCAGAACAGCTGTCTCTCTCACTGCACCCAGAAGCTTCATGAGTAGCACACTTGCATGTTCCTACAAAAAGAAGTTGTTTGATACACAGTGTGTGTGTGTGCGCGTGTGTGCTCTTGTGTGCGCGTGTGTGCAGTGTGTGGTGGGGGGCTGCAGTGCCACCTTTGCCTCCCAGGGGGGGCTAGCGCGTCATGTGCCCACTCACTTCAGCGCGCAGAGTTCCAAGCTGGCCAATCAGAGCAGGGGGAAGGAGGAGTCTCCCTCAAAGGCGGGGCTTAACAAGAGGAGGAAGCTTAAGAACAAACGGAGGAGGTCCTTACGTATGTAGACACACACACACACACACACTATACACACACTATATACACACACACACACACAATATACACACACTATATATACACACACACACACAATATACACACACTATATATTCACTATATATACACACACACACACACTATATATATATATATACACACACACACTATACACACACTATGTATACACACACACGTACACACACACTATACACACACACACTATACAAACACACACACTGTACACATGTACACACTATACATACACTATACATGCTATACATGCACACACACCTGATTGGCCTCCCTCTGACATGTGACCCTGGTTGACCTGTGACCCTGGTTGACCTCTGACCTCCTCTCTCACCCCAGTCTGCTCTCTCGCTCCAGCGCGCCCACACGACTTCTTCGACGCCATGACGATGGACGCCATCCGGCACCGAGCGATCTGTCTGAACCTGGCTACGCACATCGAGAGCCAGGGACAAGGACACAGTGTGGTGTTCCACAGCACGGTACACACTCCTGCTCCTGCAGACTCATTTCAGCTGTCTCCTCTCCCCATCTCTCTCCTCATCTCTCATCCCTCTCTCCTCTCCTCATTCCTCTCCTCCTCTCCCCATCTCTCATCCATCTCTCATCCCTCTCTCCTCCACCTCCCTCTGCCCCTGCAGGTGATAGCCAGGAGGAAGGAGGACAGTGGGAAGGTGAAGCTTCTGCTACACTGGACACCTGAGGACATGTGAGAAACACCCTCCTCCACCCTCTCTCTCTTTCTCTCTCCTTGTCTCTCTACCTGTCTTCTTCATCTCTTCTTTCTCTTTCTCATTCGCTCTCTCATTTTTTTTGTCTCTCTTTCTCTCCTTGTCTGTCTCTCCCCTCCCTCCACCTCTCTTCTCCCCTCCTCCATCTCTCTCTCCCTTCCTCCACCCTCTCTTCTCCCCCTCTCCACCCTCTCTTCCACCCCTCCTCACACCCTCTCTTCTTCCCTCCTCCACCCTCTCTTCTCCCCTCCTCCACCCTCTCTTCTCCCCTCCTCCACCCTCTCTTCTCCCCTCCTCCACCCTCTCTTTCCTCCCTCCTCCACCCTCTCTTCTCCCCCTCCATCCACCCTCTCGTTCTCCCCTCCTCCACCCTCTCTTCTCCCCTCCTCCACCCTCTCTTCTCCCTTCCTCCACCCTGAATTCTCTCCTCCACTTCTATTCTCCCCTCCTCCTCCTCTACCCTCTTTCCTCCACCCTCTATTCTCTTCCTCCTCCCTCCCTCCTTCTCCACCCTCTCTTCTCCCCTCCTCCTCCAGCTCTCTTCATCCTGTTCTCCTCTCTTCAGGCCTGTGTAGTGTTGTAGATGCCGTCTTCATGTGGTCTGTCCTCCTGTCCCCAGCTTGGCTGATGTGTGGGTGAGTGAGAGCGAGCGGACTCAGCTGAAGACCAAGGTGGTTCACCTGTCCCAGCTGCCCCCAGACACAGCTGTACAGCTTGCTCCCAGCACCTACAGGTAACCCAGCACCTACAGGTAACCCTGAAAAGGTGTGAGGATGTGTTAGGATGTGTTAGGATGTGTGACAGGATGTGTGTTAGGATGTGTGACAGGATGTGTTAGGATGTGTGTTAGGATGTTTGACAGGATGTGTTAGGATGTGTGTTAGGATGTGTGTTAGGATGTGTGACAGGATGTGTGATAGGATGTGTTAGGATGTGTGACAGGATGTGCGACAGGGTGTGTTAGGATGTTTGACAGGATGTGTGTTAGGATGTGTGTTAGGATGTGTGTTAGGATGTGTGACAGGATGTGTGTTAGGATGTGTTAGGATGTGTGTTAGGATGTGTGTTAGGATGTTCGACAGGATGTGTTAGGATGTGTGTTAGGATGTGTGACAGGATGTGTGACAGGATGTGTTAGGATGTGTGACAGGATGTGTTAGGATGTGTGACAGGATGTGTTAGGATGTTTGACAGGATGTGTTAGGATGTTTGACAGGATGTGTTAGGATGTTTGACAGGATGTGTTAGGATGTTTGACAGGATGTGTTAGGATGTTTGACAGGATGTGTTAGGATGTTTGACAGGATGTGTTAGGATGTTTGACAGGATGTGTTAGGATGTTTGACAGGATGTGTTAGGATGTGTTAGGATGTGTGTTAGGATGTGTGACAGGATGTGTTAGGATGATTGTTCAGGATGTGCTGACAGGATGTGTTTAGGATGATTGACAGGATGTGCTTAGGATGGTGACAGGATTGTGTGTAGATGTGTGTGAGGATGTGTGACAGGAGTGTACAGATACGTATGTGGTGACAGGATGTGTAAGGATGTGTGTTAGAGATGTGTGACCAGGAGGTGTTAGATGTGGTTAGGATGCTGTGACAGGAAATAGCGTTAGGCACTGTCGTTAGATTGTGACAGGATGTGTTAGGAATGTGTGTCTAGGATGTTTTGACAGGCATTGTTGTTAGAGATGGGGTGATGACAGGATGTGTTAGGATTGTGTGTTAGGATGAGTGTGAAGATGTGTTAGGATGTGTGCACTGTTAGAAATGATTGAGTGTGACAGGATGTGTGACAGGATGTGTCAGGATGTGTGACAGGATGTGTTAGGATGTTTGACAGGATGTGTTAGGATGTGTGTTAGGATGTGTGACAGGATGTGTTAGGATGTGTGACAGGATGTGTTAGGATGTGTGTTAGGATGTGTGACAGGATGTGTGTTAGGATGTGTGTTAGGATGTGTGACAGGATGTGTGTTAGGATGTGTGACAGGATGTGTTAGGATGTTTGACAGGATGTGTTAGGATGTTTGACAGGATGTGTTAGGATGTTTGACAGGATGTGTTAGGATGTTTGACAGGATGTGTTAGGATGTTTGACAGGATGTGTTAGGATGTTTGACAGGATGTGTTAGGATGTTTGACAGGATGTGTTAGGATGTGTGATAGGATGTGTGTTAGGATGTGTGACAGGATGTGCGACAGGGTGTGTTAGGATGTTTGACAGGATGTGTGTTAGGATGTGTGACAGGATGTGTGTTAGGATGTTCGACAGGATGTGTGTTAGGATGTTCGACAGGATGTGTTAGGATGTGTGACAGGATGTGTTAGGATGTGTGTTAGGATGTGTGACAGGATGTGTTAGGATGTGTGTTAGGATGTGTGACAGGATGTGTTAGGATGTGTGACAGGATGTGTTAGGATGTGTGTTAGGATGTGTGACAGGATGTGTTAGGATGTGTGTTAGGATGTGTGACAGGATGTGTTAGGATGTGTGACAGGATGTGTGTGTTAGAGTGTGACAGGATGTTTAGATGTGTGTTAGGATGGTGTGACAGGATGCGTAGGATAGTGTGTTAGGATGTTGCGACAGATGTGTGTAGATGTGTGTTAGGATGTGTGACAGGATGTGTGACAGGATGTGTTAGGATGTGTGACAGGATGTGTTAGGATGTGTGACAGGATGTGTTAGGATGTGTGTTAGGATGTGTGACAGGATGTGTGACAGGATGTGTTAGGATGTGTGACAGGATGTGTTAGGATGTGTGACAGGATGTGTTAGGATGTGTGTTAGGATGTTCGACAGGATGTGTGTTAGGATGTGTGTTAGGATGTGTGACAGGATGTGTTAGGATGTGTGTTAGGATGCCTTGGACAGGATTGTTAGGAGCTGTTTAGGATGTTCGACAGGAGCTTGTTAGATGTGTGACCCAGGATTGTGTGTGTTAGGATGTGTGTTAGGATGTTCGACCTGAGATCAGCTGACCTTCTCTCCTGCTTCACAGGATGCTCTTCTAGAGTCGGACAGGAAGTGCACATCCTGCTGCCCTGCCAGTACAGAGCCAGAGCTGTCAATCAACTCTCCATTTCCCACCTTCCTTCCTTCCCGCCTCCCGGGGTTCATGCCCTCGGGGTCACATGTCTCCTGGGGTCAGAGGTCATTAGCTTGTCCGCCTGCATCCTGATCTCCACGTTGAGAAACCTGTAAATACCTCTGAAGATTTGTAATATATTTTTATACCTGCAGATTTACCTGTAGATATGGTGGTATTTTCCCTGCTCTTGTGTTTTTAATATAGATGTTTTAAAAGATTGCAATTGTACATTGTGATAGAATTATAGTTTTTGAATGTTTTTTTTTTAAACGTCTGTGTCACAGCACCTGTATGATGAAGATGATGCCGCCTGTCTTGGTGTCTGTCTGTGTGTCTGTTATAGTCCTGCATGTTGTAACAGGATGGACTATACTCTACAGCTGTGTGTGTGTGTGTGTGCGTGTGTGTGCGCGTGTGTGCGCGAGAGAGAGACGGGTTATCAACATGACTTTTTAATAAAACAGGAAACAGTGTTTTTAAGATCATGGTGTTTGTGTCTTAGGGCTGAAGCCTTACTGCAGGATCAGGAGTTTGAATCTGGCCCTTTGCTGCCTCTCCTGCCTCCCTCCCCTTCTCCCCTGCCTCCCTCCTCTGTCTTTCTCCTATCTCTCTCCCTCTCCTTTTTCCCCTCTCTCCTGCCTCTCTCCCCTTCTCCCCTGCCTCTCTCCTATCTCCCTCTCCCCTGCCTCACTCTCCCCTGCCTCTCACTCCCCTCCTCTCTGTCTCAGTATTCTCTCCTCCCAGACAGTATCCCATCTCCTACCTGGAAGACTAGTCTCCATTCACATGAAGCTGCATGTTTATAAGCATGCAATCTGTCACCAGCAGCTGCTTCCTGTAATGATGTCATCATCCCAGAACCAATCAGCAGCCAGGTGGAAATCCAGTGACAGATTGAACTGTGATGTAAGATATAGCACACACACACATGCTCTCAAAACTCTGTCAGGTCAATAAACACAGATGGAATCAATAAGCAGGAGAGAGATCATCTCTAACTCCCCCTCTCCTCCCCTGTCTCCCACGTCCTCCCCTGTCTCCCACATCCTCTCCTCCCCTGTCTCCCACGTCCTCTCCTCCCCTGTCTCCCACATCCTCTCCTCCCCTGTCTCCCACATCCTCTCCTCCCCTGTCTCCCACATCCTCTCCTCCCCTGTCTCCCACGTCCTCCCCTGTCTCCCATGTCCTCCTGTCTCATGATGGCTGCTTTACAGCCAAATATTTCCTACCAGGCTTGGCTCCAGCAAGCCCAGGCACAAGCTCTCCTAGGCTGGCCTGGGCTAGGAATGTATATTTGAGTCTATGTAGTGTGAAGACTTCACATCTTAAAGACCACAGGTGATAAAGTATTGTGACCCTGTCAGCATAATGCTCCAAGAGGGATAGGAGGAGGCGGGGGAGGGAGGCTTGATGTGGGGAGTGTTGTCATGACGATAGGCGTGTCCTCTCTGAGTCTCACTTTGTTCATGTTCTATTGATCCTCAACATTCTGAAGTGGGATTTACATTCCACTCTGCAGGAACAATAAGCCTTTTGACCAAACAGCCTTAATGCCCCCCTGACCTCACTGCTGCCTCCCAGCATCCGCAGGGATTTAAGCTTCAGTCCAGTATTATTATTAAAACAATAGTTAACACATGAATCCATCCTTGGCTGATTTGAGTTCATGTCAGCTTATAGAGCCAACACAGAAACAGCTAACTGGCAGAGAGATATGCTCACACACACACACACACACACTCATACACACACACACACTCATACATACACACACACACACACACACACTCATACACACACTCATACATACACACACACACACACTCATACACACACACACTCATACATACACACACATACACACTCACACACACTCATACTCACACACACTCATACACACTCACACACACTCATACTCACACACACACACTCATACATACACACACACACATTCACACACACTCATACACACACACACACACGCACACACTCATACATACACACTCACACACACACACACACACAAACTCATACATTCACACACACACACTCATACATACACACATATACACGCACACACTCATACACACACACTCTCTCTCCATCCATCACCCCTTTCTCTCTCTGCTTTTCTCTCTCTTGTTATCTAGGAGGGAGTGTGTTTTACCTGAACCCTAACAGTTGGCCAGGTTGGTTAGGATCTCTAACCCTGCCAGCATCTGGGTTATAATTTTTTTTGGGGGGGAATGATGATGACTTTTGGAAATGGTTTATTTCGAACAATTGTTGGTGTTATGATTCTAATTCCACGTGAACTGTTTACACAGGGAAGAGGAGTAGAGAGGAACTATTGTGACTCTTCCTCTTTCAGGAAGAGATGTCAGTTGATGTTCCAGTTCCTCCTCAATCCTTTTCCCTTCTTCATCAGCATTATCATCATCCTTAGCACAGTAGAACGTGCCTTGACCTGATAGATGACGTCTTTCTGACGCGCTGTTCTGTCTCGAGAACATCTTAACGTTTACATCCCTCGTGCCTGCGCGCTGCCGCGGACACACCAGGTAGCTCTCCGGAAGAAACGGACACAGGAGGAGCTGAAGAGGAACAAACCAGGCAGAGAGACTGACAGAAGCACTGAGACCAGGGGGGGGGGGTGATGAGGCGAGCTGGCCTAGATGCTTCTATGGTCGACTGGCTGATTGTCACACAGTGGTCTAACTGCAGTCAAATCGGAGGGATTTTCAAACGTTTTAAGCAACTCCCCCGTCTGAATTTTGACATCTCAAGCCTTCTTTTTAAATGACATTTTGTAGAATATTTTTGTTCACTTTCATATTGAGGGTCAGATGAACCCGTGTTTCAGATAAGTCAGTAGCGCGCTCCTCCGCTTCCCTTTAACGGCTTCAAATGTAGTATGGTACATTTCACAGAAACATTGGTTACAGACTAAATATATAATTTACGCGCCACACTGTTCCGCTTGACTGATGGGGGGCGGCAGCGGAGTTACATCAAGAAGCACAGATGATAAACATCCTCGGGCGGCGGAGCGGAATGGCAATGTGAAAACATGTGTCACTCCGCTGCATCAGGACTCCGAGTCCTGGATTCGACTTGGAGAGATCTGGAGTTTCCGAGGAATATTTTCCGCGGTGCTCGTGGGGTCTCTGTCTGTTACCCTTGCGCTGCTCGTCAGATTGGTTGACTGAGACGCGGAGCGGGGCGGCAGCTCGAGCAGCGACTTCGACTGCCTTCATCTGGCGGCAAGCCGCGGTTTGGATGTGTTGTTGACAGGCTGGTGCGCGCTCCGTTCAGTTGTTACTCTCTTATGTGCCTTCTCGTGGGCCGGACTGTTCCTCCTCCAGGGCGAAGTGCTGCTCCGGAGCGCCTCGCTGCTGCTGCCCAACTGTCACTTGGCCGAAGCCGCTGCACAGGCTCTTCAGCTCGGCTCAGATGAGGAGCTGCTGCCGTTCACCACCACAGTGGTAGTCCTCGTCTGCCTCCTCGGGGCGGTTCTTATGGTCCTTACGCTCGGAGTTTCCATCTTCATCATCAGGACCGTCTCTCTCGTATCTCTGAGGGAAGTTCGGATCGACTGGAAGCCGTTCCTGGCCTACTCGGTGGGGATCCCGGGGGGTTTTCTTGCGAGGTATGCTGACCGGCTTCTGCCGGTGTCCAGGCGGTACGGGACGGGGTGCTGCAAGTCCGTAGCGGGGGCGAAGGAGGAGGACATCCCCGTGTGCAGGAGGCAGAGGTCGGTCTCGGCGGTGTCCTCGGACATGGCCCAGAGTGTCAGCGGAAAGCCTCACCGGAGGAGCTCGCTACCATGTATCGCCAAGGATCAGGTAGGATGTCCGTTAACAGTGCGTTAACGCGCTGCTCGGGTCATGGGATTATCCCGTTTATGTTCGTCCGGTGTTTTGTTTTTAGGTGGGTAATCTTTAGCAAAGAAGGGACACATTTACGACGCGCCAGAATACTACTATTGGGACACACGTTCGATGAATAGTTAGGCTAACAATTAATTTATTGAAATCTATTAAATAATTCATTATTTGAATAAATATGCGTTTAGATCTTCAATATGTACAGTTCAGCCTAGGTAGTTTGCCAATTTATATTTACTTATATGTGGTGCATTCTTTCTTGCGAGGACTATTTCTCAAAGCATCCGCCACGACATTCCAAGCCGGGCTGTTCGTGGTTATTCTCCGCCGTTGTTAACGCTGATATAGGTCACGGTGCATTCGCATGCTCGTGTTTTTGATAAGCAAATGTGGACCTCCTCCGCTCAGCCAATCAGAGGACACGCTGTACTGTTCAATGCGGAAGAGTAAAGAGGTAGCGGGAACCGGCCCCGGGGCGGTGTGTTGAACACTGGAGTGTTCGTGTGAGAAATGACCCCATCCTTCAGGTAGGCTACCAACTCACCTGAGACACACGCACTGTGCTCGTGCCGTGCTGCACCCTACTCGAGCACGTTTGCGTGTTCAGAATCCAGAGGTCATTGGCGGTTGTAACAATATCAGTTATCAACTCGCGAGCGGTTGTATTTCTGTTTCTGGTCACACAGTGTTTCTGGACCGCGGATTAAATGTGCACGCGTTTCACAGTAGTCCGTAGTAGTGAAAGCGGGGAAATAAATGAGATGGCACTTGGTCGTGTGTGTATTGTGTGTGTGTGAGTGTGTGTGTGTGTGTGTGTTGGGTGTGTGGTGCGCGCGTGAGTGTGTATGTTGTATGTTGAGTGATGTGGTGTGTGTGTGTGAGACTGGTCTTGTGCTTACAAGAGTTTGGATGGTGTGAATTATGTGGTGTGTGTGTGTGTGTGTGTCGGGTGTGATGAGACTGGTTGTTGTACAAGGTTGTGACTGTATGTGAGTGACTGTGCGTGGGTGTGTGTGAATTTATGTGTGTGTGTGCGCGGTGAGTGTGTGAGGTGTGCGTGGGAGGTGTGTGTGTGTGTGTGCGCCAGTGAGTGTGTGTGTTGTGTGTGTGTGTGTGTGTCGTGTGTGATTCTGTTAGACCAGGCTGTTGTGGCATGTATAGCTCCACTGGACCAGGTATGTAGGACACTGTCTGTCTATATCTACAGAAACATAGTGTCTATACACACTGCCATCTCCACCTATATCTACAGAA
>BROE01000027.1:13582197-13592197 GCA_036571765.1 Plecoglossus altivelis
AACACTTCTAATGTGATCACACAGATGGTGAAGCAAATGTTGTTTCACAAACATGATGTAACATTAAGTGTTTATATGTCAAAACAACAAAAAAATGAATGTTTGTGCTGGCCTAATATGCCACATGCTACATCCACTTTTATTTCCTTCCAGTGCACAGGACGCTAGATGAAAAGCTTTGAAATATTATGACAGATGCATTTTCCGACCACCAAAGTGCGTTTTATTGTGTGCATGGATATGAAATAATACAATGTGTGTGTTGTACTGTGTGTGTGTGTGTGTGTGTGTGGTGTGTGTGTGTATGTGGTGTGTGTGTAGTGTTTGTTTTGGAGAGTTGTAGTAATGTTATTTGCGTGTGTGTGTGTGTTGTTTGTATGTGTGTGTGTGGTGTGTGCAATATATAAATTAGTGTGTGTGTGTCGTTGCGGGTGTATGTGTTTTGTGATGTGTCTCGTTGCTGTGTGTATGTGTTAGTGTAGATGTGCCCATGTAATTAAGGTTTGTGTTTTTTGCCTGTAGGGTGTGTAAATGTAGATGTGATCGCTGTAAGTGTTGTTCAGGTAAGTGTGGGTGGCTGTGAAATAATGTGTGTGGTGGAAGGTGAGTAGTGAATTTGTAGAGATGGGATGTAAGGTTGGAATGGAGTTGTGGAGAGACAGTGAGTAGAGATTGAGTAGGGGTGGACGAAGGAGGGAAGAGATTTATGTGTGTGTGGGTGTCGTGTGTGTGTGTTGTATGTGTATGTGTATGTGTGGTGTGTGTGTTGTATGTCGTGTGTGTGTGTGTGTGTGTGTGTGTGTGTGTGTGTGTGTGTTGTGTGACTTAGAGGGAGAGATGAAGTACCTCCATGATAAACGCTCTCTCTCCGTGACTCTCCGGTCAAACTCTGTCTGGTCTTCCCATAACTCACTCTGCAATAATAAACCACACATTCACACACACCCACAAACTCACATTATACCCGGCACACTCACTCACATGGACACACACACTCTTTCTCCATCCATCACCCCTTTCTCTCTCTGGCCTTTTTCTCTCTTGGGTTATCTAGGGGAGGGAGTTGGTTTTACCTGAACCCTAACAGTTGGCCAGGTTGGTTAGGATCTCTAACCCTGCCAGCATCTGGGTTATAATTTTTTTTGGGGGGGAATGATGATGACTTTTGGAAATGGTTTATTTCGAACAATTGTTGGTGTTATGATTCTAATTCCACGTGAACTGTTTACACAGGGAAGAGGAGTAGAGAGGAACTATTGTGACTCTTCCTCTTTCAGGAAGAGATGTCAGTTGATGTTCCAGTTCCTCCTCAATCCTTTTCCCTTCTTCATCAGCATTATCATCATCCTTAGCACAGTAGAACGTGCCTTGACCTGATAGATGACGTCTTTCTGACGCGCTGTTCTGTCTCGAGAACATCTTAACGTTTACATCCCTCGTGCCTGCGCGCTGCCGCGGACACACCAGGTAGCTCTCCGGAAGAAACGGACACAGGAGGAGCTGAAGAGGAACAAACCAGGCAGAGAGACTGACAGAGCACTGCAGACGAGGGGGGGGGGGGTGGGGGGGTGATGAGCGAGCTGGCCTAGATGTTCTATGGTGACTGGCTGATTGTCACACAGTGGTCTAACTGCAGTCAAATCGGAGGGATTTTCAAACGTTTTAAGCAACTCCCCCGTCTGAATTTTGACATCTCAAGCCTTCTTTTTAAATGACATTTTGTAGAATATTTTTGTTCACTTTCATATTGAGGGTCAGATGAACCCGTGTTTCAGATAAGTCAGTAGCGCGCTCCTCCGCTTCCCTTTAACGGCTTCAAATGTAGTATGGTACATTTCACAGAAACATTGGTTACAGACTAAATATATAATTTACGCGCCACACTGTTCCGCTTGACTGATGGGGGGCGGCAGCGGAGTTACATCAAGAAGCACAGATGATAAACATCCTCGGGCGGCGGAGCGGAATGGCAATGTGAAAACATGTGTCACTCCGCTGCATCAGGACTCCGAGTCCTGGATTCGACTTGGAGAGATCTGGAGTTTCCGAGGAATATTTTCCGCGGTGCTCGTGGGGTCTCTGTCTGTTACCCTTGCGCTGCTCGTCAGATTGGTTGACTGAGACGCGGAGCGGGGCGGCAGCTCGAGCAGCGACTTCGACTGCCTTCATCTGGCGGCAAGCCGCGGTTTGGATGTGTTGTTGACAGGCTGGTGCGCGCTCCGTTCAGTTGTTACTCTCTTATGTGCCTTCTCGTGGGCCGGACTGTTCCTCCTCCAGGGCGAAGTGCTGCTCCGGAGCGCCTCGCTGCTGCTGCCCAACTGTCACTTGGCCGAAGCCGCTGCACAGGCTCTTCAGCTCGGCTCAGATGAGGAGCTGCTGCCGTTCACCACCACAGTGGTAGTCCTCGTCTGCCTCCTCGGGGCGGTTCTTATGGTCCTTACGCTCGGAGTTTCCATCTTCATCATCAGGACCGTCTCTCTCGTATCTCTGAGGGAAGTTCGGATCGACTGGAAGCCGTTCCTGGCCTACTCGGTGGGGATCCCGGGGGGTTTTCTTGCGAGGTATGCTGACCGGCTTCTGCCGGTGTCCAGGCGGTACGGGACGGGGTGCTGCAAGTCCGTAGCGGGGGCGAAGGAGGAGGACATCCCCGTGTGCAGGAGGCAGAGGTCGGTCTCGGCGGTGTCCTCGGACATGGCCCAGAGTGTCAGCGGAAAGCCTCACCGGAGGAGCTCGCTACCATGTATCGCCAAGGATCAGGTAGGATGTCCGTTAACAGTGCGTTAACGCGCTGCTCGGGTCATGGGATTATCCCGTTTATGTTCGTCCGGTGTTTTGTTTTTAGGTGGGTAATCTTTAGCAAAGAAGGGACACATTTACGACGCGCCAGAATACTACTATTGGGACACACGTTCGATGAATAGTTAGGCTAACAATTAATTTATTGAAATCTATTAAATAATTCATTATTTGAATAAATATGCGTTTAGATCTTCAATATGTACAGTTCAGCCTAGGTAGTTTGCCAATTTATATTTACTTATATGTGGTGCATTCTTTCTTGCGAGGACTATTTCTCAAAGCATCCGCCACGACATTCCAAGCCGGGCTGTTCGTGGTTATTCTCCGCCGTTGTTAACGCTGATATAGGTCACGGTGCATTCGCATGCTCGTGTTTTTGATAAGCAAATGTGGACCTCCTCCGCTCAGCCAATCAGAGGACACGCTGTACTGTTCAATGCGGAAGAGTAAAGAGGTAGCGGGAACCGGCCCCGGGGCGGTGTGTTGAACACTGGAGTGTTCGTGTGAGAAATGACCCCATCCTTCAGGTAGGCTACCAACTCACCTGAGACACACGCACTGTGCTCGTGCCGTGCTGCACCCTACTCGAGCACGTTTGCGTGTTCAGAATCCAGAGGTCATTGGCGGTTGTAACAATATCAGTTATCAACTCGCGAGCGGTTGTATTTCTGTTTCTGGTCACACAGTGTTTCTGGACCGCGGATTAAATGTGCACGCGTTTCACAGTAGTCCGCTGAGTAGTGAAGCGGAGGAAATAAATGAGTGCACTTGGTGTGTGTGTATGTGTGTGTGTGTGAGTGTGTGTGTGTGTGTGTGTGTGTGTGTGTGTGTGTGCGCGCGTGAGTGTGTTTGTGTGAGTGTGAGTGTGTGTGTGTGTGTGTGTGAGACTGGTTGTGCTTACAAGAGTTTGTGGGTGTGTGTGAATTTATGTGTGTGTGTGTGTGTGTGTGTGTGTGTGTGTGTGAGACTGGTTGTGCTTACAAGAGTTTGTGACTGTATGTGAGTGACTGTGCGTGGGTGTGTGTGAATTTATGTGTGTGTGTGCGCGCGTGAGTGTGTGAGTGTGTGCGTGTGAGTGTGTGTGTGTGTGTGTGCGCGCGTGAGTGTGTGTGTGTGTGTGTGTGTGTGTGTGTGTGAGTTCTGTTAGACCAGGCTGTGTTGTGCATGTATAGCTCCACCTGGACCAGGTATGTAGGGACACCTGGTCTGTCTGTCTATATCTACAGAAACATAGTGCCTAGACATACTGCCATCTACACCTATATCTACAGAAACATAGTGAGTCTAGACACACTGCCATCTCCACCTATATCTACAGAAACATAGTGAGTATAGACACAACTGCCATCTCCTCCTATATCTACAGAAACATAGTGCCTAGACATACTGCCATCTACACCTATATCTACAGAAACATAGTGCCTAGACATACTGCCATCTACACCTATATCTACAGAAACATAGTGTCTATACACACTGCCATCTCCACCTATATCTACAGAAACATAGTGACTAGACACACTGCCATCTCCACCTATTCTACAGAACTGGTGTCTAGTACACAATGTTCAAGTTCAAGTTGTGCTTTATTGTCATTCCGCTACATGCGGTTGCATACAGTGGAACGAAATTGTCGTGCCTCACAGAGCCACGGTGCTGCATAAGTACAGGCATTCAACAGTACAGACATACAACAAACAATTTAAAATAAATATAAAATTTCTCCTATACATAAACTAACAGGATACAAACTATACAAACTGTTTACGAATACTTCCGAGCTACGAATACTTACCTGAGTACGAATTACTTACGATACATCTCCACCTATATTTATACAGAAACATCAGTGATCTAGTACCACTGCATTCACCTATATCTTATCAGAAACATAGTGTCTAACACATGCATCTCCACCTATATCTACCAGTAAACAGAGTTGTCTAGAGCACACTGCCATCTCCACCTAATCATTAACAGAAACATAGTGAGTCTAGACACACTGCCATCTCCACCTATATCTACAGAAACAGAGTGAGTATAGACACACTGCCATCTCCACCTATATCTACAGAAACATAGTGTCTATACACACTGCCATCTCCACCTATATCTACAGAAACAGAGTGTCTAGACACACTGCCATCTCCACCTATATCTACAGAAACATAGTGAGTATAGACACACTGCCATCTCCACCTATATCTACAGAAACATAGTGCCTAGACATACTGCCATCTACACCTATATCTACAGAAACATAGTGAGTCTAGACACACTGCCATCTCCACCTATATCTACAGAAACATAGTGAGTCTAGACACACTGCCATCTCCACCTATATCTACAGAAACATAGTGAGTCTAGACACACTGCCATCTCCACCTATATCTACAGAAACATAGTGTCTATACACACTGCCATCTCCACCTATATCTACAGAAACATAGTGAGTATAGACACACTGCCATCTCCACCTATATCTACAGAAACATAGTGAGTCTAGACACACTGCCATCTCCACCTATATCTACAGAAACAGAGTGTCTAGACACACTGCCATCTCCACCTATATCTACAGAAACATAGTGAGTATAGACACACTGCCATCTCCACCTATATCTACAGAAACATAGTGTGTCTAGACACACTGCCATCTCCACCTATATCTACAGAAACATAGTGAGTCTAGACACACTGCCATCTCCACCTATATCTACAGAAACAGAGTGAGTCTAGACACACTGCCATCTCCACCTATATCTACAGAAACACAGTGAGTATAGAAACACTGCCATCTCCACCTATATCTACAGAAACAGAGTGAGTTATAAAACACTCTGTGCCATCTCCACTATATCTACAGAAACATAGTGTCTAGACACACTGCCATCTCCCCCTATATCTACAGAAACATAGTGCCTAGACATACTGCCATCTACACCTATATCTACAGAAACATAGTGTGTAGACACACTGCCATCTCCACCTATATCTACAGAAACATGGTGAGTCTAGACACACTGCCATCTCCACCTATATCTACAGAAACATAGTGTCTAGACACACTGCCATCTCCACCTATATCTACAGAAACATGGTGAGTCTAGACACACTGCCATCTCCACCTATATCTACAGAAACATAGTGACTATACACACTGCCATCTCCACCTATATCTACAGAAACATAGTGAGTCTAGACACACTGCCATCTCCACCTATATCTACAGAAACATAGTGAGTCTAGACACACTGCCATCTCCACCTATATCTACAGAAACATGGTGTCTAGACACACTACCATCTCCACCTATATCTACAGAAACACAGTGAGTATAGACACACTGCCATCTCCACCTATATCTACACAAACAGAGTGAGTCTGCCTGTGCTTGTGTGGTCCCAGTGATGCATTCTACTGTGTGTGTGTAGTGTTGGAAGGTCATGCAGCATGGTGTAGTATGGAGTCATCTTATACTAACAGCTGTGTAGATATCTGTAGAATACTACTAAGCACTGCAGGAAGGACTGGGAGCATGCAGGAAGCGCACGTGTGTCAGACTAGGAATGTTTCCAGCCATGGTCTCCCGGACGACAGAAGAACCAGCTGTACAGGGAGAGAAGCAGATAGGAAGTCTGGTGGCTCAGAACTGATGTAGCATCTGCTGCCCCCTGCTGAGCTGGACAGGAATTGCAGAGGGACAGACAGACAGTCAGACAGGGAGGCAGACAGACAGGCAGACAGACAGACAGGCAGACAGACAGTCAGACAGGGAGGCAGACAGACAGGCAGACAGGGAGGCAGACAGGCAGGCAGACAGACAGGTGAACAGACAGGCAGACAGATTGATTCTGTGTTTTTAAATCTGATTCCACCCTAACCCAGAGGGCCATCAGATTCCTGATTTATATTTAACAGGTCATGGTTTAGGTGACAGACAGTGTGCTAAACAGACACACACTCCACCTGATACATGGGTCAATATATTCCACTACAGAGCTTCAGAAGGGTGGGCAAGTCTATCATTGTTCCACCATTGTGTAACTGTCTATTATGGACCTGTCACAGAGAGAAGACAGGGGAGAAGAGAGGAGGTTAAATTATGAAGGAGTAAGTTATTTGAACGAAACCTCTATTCTCTGATTGAAGCATGTTTCCCTGAGAAAGACATGCCCTCCTTCCATGAAAACTAAAGAACAAGCATAGTTTGAAAACCAGAAGTAGAGAGTACAAATAACTGTGAAGAAGAACTATAACAAAGAGGTAGGAGGAGACAGGAGGAGATAGAAGGAGGTGGGAGGAGGAGACAGGAGGAGACAGGAGACATGGGGAGGTATGGAGTAACCATGAAGCTTCTCAAAGAGAACCAGTTTCCATTTTCTAAATGTTCTCATTTCAAAACACTCAATGTGCTAACTATAACATCAATACAACTTCAGTCATTCGTGTGTGTGTGCGCCTAACAGGCGTGTTAGGAAGATGATGTGATGGTTTATGGCAGTAATGGGGGCAAAGAGCCAAACAACACTGTTTGTCGGGGGGGGGGGCATTATCGCTGAAAAGCACTTCACTTATCAAATGAGCTGTCGGGGTTATTGTGTGAGCACTGTGTGTAAGCATGCATGACATGCATGTGTGCTGTGAGGCACAGGAGAGGAGTGGAGAGGAGGAGAGGAGGAGGAGGAGAGGAGGGGGAGAGGAGGAGGAGAGAAGGAGGAGGAGAGAAGAAGGAGAAGAGGAGGAGGTGAGAAGGAGAAGGAGAGGAGGAGGAGAGGAGGAGGAGGATGAGGGGGGGAGGGTGAGAAGAGGAGGAGGAGAGGAGGGTGAGAAGAGGAGGAGAGGAGGAGGAGGAGATAAGAAGGAGGAGAGGAGGAGGAGAAGGAGGAGAGGAGGAGGAGGAGAAGGAGGAGGAGAGGAGGAGGAGAGGGGAAGGAGGAGAGGAGGAGATAAGAAGGAGGAGAGGAGGAGGAGAAGGAGGAGAGAAGGAGGAGGAGAGGGGAAGACATACCAGTCTCTGAATGTTGTAATGAATCAGCTGTAGCTGGGATGAGGAGAGTAAAGCATTCTGGGAAATGTAGTAAATATACAGTATACAGAGCCTGGAGACAGTGCACTAAAGGTTTGTACACAGATACAATTTTGTATGTGTGATGTCTGTGTCAGTGTGTGTGTTTCTACCATGTGTGAATGCTGTGTGTGTGTCTGCTTGCCTGTTTGCCTGCCTGCCTGCCTGCCTGCCTGCCTGCCTGCCTGTCTGTCTGTCTGCCTGTCTGCCTGTCTGTCTGTCTGTCTGCCTGCCTGCCTGCCTGCCTGCCTGCCTGCCTGCCTGCCTGCCTGCCTGTCTGTCTGTCTGTCTGTCTGTCTGTCTGCCTGTCTGTCTGTTGTCCACCACACTTGTAGACCCAGAAATACCAACTTCACACACTCAAACACACACATATACACACACATATACACACACATATACACACAAACACAGACAATGTACTATACACTGGGACTAGTTAGCATCAATGATGGTGTGTATGTATGACTCATCCTACTGTCCTAGTGATCTCTATGACATGCTGAACTCTGAATGAACACTGTACATAATGTACCCTACTTTAGCTGTCATCTTGCTCCCAATTGTTTTCTCTCTCCTCTCTCTCTCTCTCTCTCTCTCTCTCTCTCTCTCTCCTCTCTCTCTCTCTCTCTCCCTCTCTCTGTCTCTCTCTGTGTCTCTCTCTCTCTCTGTCTCTCCTGCTCTCTGACTCTGTCTCTCTCTCTCTCTCTCTCTCTCTCTCCTGCTCTCTGTCTCTGAGAGGGGAGGAGGAGGGAGAGACTGTGGTGGTCTGGTCTGGTCTGGGAGACTGGTGGTCTGGTCTGGGAGACTGGTGGTCTGGTCTGGGAGACTGGTGGTCTGGTCTGGGAGAGTACCCTCCCTCTGCAGGGTAGAATAAAGAACACCATGCAGCTGTGTCCACTTCAACACACACAAACAATCTGTTTATGGTGCCAGACAGCCATTGCTCTTTGGCCGAGCGTATCCTAGAAACAAAATATGTTCAATATCAACACTTCCTGTCCTGCTCCCCTCCGCAACACCTGGCAGCAACGAGGCAGGGGATTGGCTGGGGCTTCCTGGTAGCAGGGTAGAGAGAGGGGACAAGACAAGGGCGAGGAAAGTGGGAAGGAGAGACAGAGGTGGAGCAAGAAGAAGAGACAGATAGGAGAGACAGAGAGAGACCAAGAGGAGGAGAGACAGAGAGGAGGAGAGACAGAGGAGAAGAGACTGAGAGGAGAGACAGAAAGGTGGAGAGAGGAGAAGAGACAGAGGAGAGACAGAGAGTTGGAGAGAGGAGTAAAAACAGCGAGTTTGAGAGAGGAGGAGGAGAGAGGGAGAGGAGGAGAGAGCAGAGCATCATGGCCCTCCACAGAAACAGTTCCTACCAGGTAGGATCCTCCCAGCCTGGCTGTGTGTATGGTTGTTTTCTATGTATATGGTCTTTGATTGTGGTTTAAATGAGGTTGAAACCCATTGATTGTGTTTTTGGGGGCTGTTGAACATGAATGAATGTCTAGATGATAGAGGAATGGAAGATGGAGGGATAATATCCGGTAAGGAACATACCCAAGGTTAGAAATACTGAAGATAGATATTCAACCTTCTTCCTTTATTTTACTCTGTAGACCAATAATAAAACAATAGGAAAATAGACAATAGTCAACAATAAACAACAATCACGGCTACTACAATAGGTAGAAGCAGAGAGAGATAAGAGAGAGGAACAGTGACCCAGTTAGAAGAGCGTGTCTGTAGTGATGGAGCGATGAGAGACAAGGTGGTTATGGTGTTCTGGGTGTGAAGAGGCTTGGCATTAACATGCTTCTGTTGTCAGGACAGCTTTGACCACAACATCCACAACATTACTGGGAGATTGTGGTTATGGTGATGAGGAGAGGGGAGAGGAGGGGAGTAGAGAGGAAAGGAGAGGGGAGAGGAGGGGAGGAGAGAGGAAAGGAGAGGGGAGAGGAGGGGAGTAGAGAGGAAAGGAGGGGAAAGCAGAGGAAGGGAGAGGAGGGGAGGAGAGAGAAGGGGAGAGAAGAGGAGGGGAGAGGAGGGGAGGAGAGAGGAGGGGAGAGAAGAGGAGGGGAGGAGAGAGGAGGGGAGAGAAGGGCAGAGCAGGGCAGGGATGAGGGGAGGAGGGCAGGGGAG